>VWZU01001013.1:830587-860211 GCA_013397095.1 Sterrhoptilus dennistouni
CCCCCCCCCGTGTCTTATCCGGAGGGAATGTGGACCTGAGTTTCCTGTTTGCTGTGTAAGCAGGGGGTGAATCAGCAGCGATTCAGGGAGCTGCTGAGTGGAGCTGCTGACTCACAGGTAGGAGCACATGCCTCCAGCCATCCAGCCTTGGAAGGGATCATCCAGGCTTCTTAAAAGGCTGGGACACCTGAGCCCAGACCCTTCCTCGGCTGCTGTGCCCGACCGGTGGATGTGTGGATGGAGGGACGAGGTGAGCCTGGCCCTGGCACCGCCTGTGCCCCACAGCAGATGGAACCCGAGCCGGGCCTGGAGGATTTTGGGGGAAGCAGCGTGGCTGACACCAAGGGATGATGCCTGGAGGAGCACCCGGGAGCTCGGTGCTTTCCTCAGAGGAGGTTTGGAGCTGCTCTGTGTCTGCAGGTTTCTGTTGGTTGTGGCAGGCTGGTTCATTGATGCAGTTAACCCTGATGTCCTGTGCTGGAGGTGTCACACTTGTGCTGGGAGCTCTGAGTCCCCGTCTGACCTGAGCTCCTCTACTTCCATCAGCAGCACCAGGATCGATCCTGAGTGTGTGTTCCACATCTGCCTCCTCGCAGCCCTCTCCTCATCCTGCCCCTCCTTGGCTTGCACCTGCCTCCGAGTGGGTTTTTCCAGGGCTGCTCACAGGTCTGAGTGTGTGCACCTGCTGCTCATGGCAGCTGCTTCCCTCTCTTTCAGGCAGCCTGACTTTAAGCTAAATGTCCCTTGTTTTTCTTAGGGAATTTCAGCAAGTATTCCTTTGCTGCTTCTCCTTGGGCTTGTGTTGCACAGGATTGTAAAGAGAGGCCACTGTGGTGAAGCTCTTGGTTGGCTCTTTCTGTGACAGATGCCTTCCAAAACTCACCTGCCATCACTTTGGCTTAGTCACGGGGTTGTCTCCTGCCTCGGGAGATTTTTGGGACGCGTGGCTGGCTGTGACACTGGTGACAGGAATGGTGCTGGGCCGGGGCTTTGCTCTGCACTAAACATAGCTGGGGAGATAAACACCTTCTGGGGATTTTGTGGAGCTTAGGGAGGATTTCTGCTTTCTTTCTTCCTCTTCCCATTGCTCCTGTCTGCTCGATCCAAGTTATCTCGCAGGATCTTGTATGTAGGAGAACTCTCTTGTGTTATCTTGCACCGTTGAGGCTGATGTTTACTCATATATGCAAAAACTCCCTGTTTTCTCAGGTCACCCAAGTTCCCTTGAGCTGTGTCTCATGGCATGGGTGGCACTGTAGGAAGGAACTGGGAACAAAGCTCTGGAGCTGTCCCTGTGCCCTCCTTGCAGAGCTTTGCAAGGCACACAGCCTCTGGCCTCTGCTTGCAACATGTGGCTGTGCCTGGGTGTGATTTTCTTGCAAGGTGTGCACCTTTTGCAGTGAATGGATGCTGTGCGCAGGGGGTGTTGTATCCCAGGTTAAAGCAGGAGGGGATGAAGCCTCAGGGAATTTTCAGCCTTTGTGCAGAAACACAGTGGAGGGTGCAGGGCCTGATGCTCTGGGGATACAAATCCAGGCTGTTGCCTCTTCCCTGGACTTCAAGGTGTATCTTCTGCCTGCCCTGCATGTGGAAATCCCTGTGCCCATCACCGGGGCTGTTGGCTGTCACTTGAGTGGCCCCTGATGCCTGGAGGGGCAGGCAGGAGTGTGCCAGTAGTGAAACAGTTGTTTCCCAAAATTTTGGAGTTTGCTGGGAAAAGCAGCTGCAGGGAGGGAGGGAGGGTGAGCGCATGGGTGGGATCTGGAGGGAGAAGACCTGCTTGGCCTCCCCTGGCTCCCCCAGCTGTGATGCCTGAGTAATTCAAAAGCAAGTGGTTTTCCTTAGAAGGGAGATTGTCCTTTGGGAATGGAGGTGCTGCTGGGGAGAGGGATCAGGATCTGTCTGGAGCCAGGCTGTGCCTCTTGGGAGGCAGCTTTCCTTCACTACAGAGGCTTGGAAAAATCAGCAGTGAGAAATGCCAGGCTGTGGGGATGAAGCGCTGCTTGTTCTCGTGGCACGTCTATTCTGGGTGGGTAAATAAGTGGTGGGGACGTGTCCCTGCCGTGCCCTGGCCGTGCCCTCTGTGGGAGCACACACCACTGTTAGGCAACTCAGTCTGTGAATCCAGCACTGTCTCATCTGCCATTCACACTCTTCCAGCTGCCATCCCCAAAAAAAGGCAGCTCTGCCAAAAATACACGTGTGGGTCGTGACCTGCTGGAGCAGGACTTTGGCTTTGGGCTCCTGTCGTGTCCAGGCAGAGCAGACACCAGCCTGGTGTTCCCAGGGTGTGAGCGCCTGGAGGGGTGGGAGCTCTGATCCCATGGAGCCATTCTTTAATTCTTGTTGAAGCATCAAGGAGCTCGAATCCAATTAATTCTAATGATCCTAGAGAAAACACAGCACTTTGTTCCTGCCTTCCTCCTCTGCTGACATAATGGTGGGCACCTGGAAAATATCATGCTGGATGTGATAAATATTTAGCTGTGCCTCAGCAATCCATTTCCCTCCCTGGAGGGATGCTTCCCTGCTTTTCTTTTAGTGGATAATGAATCTCGCTGAAGGCTGATCCTTTTATTTTTCAGCTCTGAGCCGTGGTCCAGGGATGAGCTGGAGTTTGTTTGCCCCTGTTGTTTGCAAAGGTTGTTGTTGCTGGAGGAAACTCATCTGTGCTTTGTAGAGGCTCCCTTTGGGAGTAGCTTTCTGGTACTGGTGATTTTGTGGCGCAAAATGTCACCTCTGCAGATGTGGAGCTCTGTGGGTTTTTGGACAGAAGATTTTTTTTTTTTTTTTTTGCTTGTGTTGGTTAATAAGGCAGAGCCTGGGCTGGCTGTTTGCTGGGGAAAGAGCTGGGAGAGGAACTTGTGTTGGCTGGGGAGGTGATTTTACTCTGTCAACAAAAAGTTTGGGGTTTTGCTGGCATGACTCAGGATGGCTTGGGGTTCATACAGAGCTGGATCTACCCGCTGCCTCTTGCTGACAAACCTCTGTAGCACAGGTCAAGTGTTAGTCAGGGATTTGGAGTAGGGGAAAGGGCAGAGAGGATTTTTTTTTAAATGATGGAAACTGGAAGTTTCTGTTGTTTTTTCCACCTAGGAGATATTCCATCTCCTCACAGCCTCTTATCTGTGTGGAGGCAATGCTGCAGGGGTGCTGTGGCACTGTTGTGAGTCCCGATGTTCTTTTTCCTGAGGAACACTGGAATTACTGGGCACAAGTGCAGCAATCATGGACATCATGGTGCTGCCCTGTGGCCCCAGTGGGCCTCAGTTTGCTGTGGATCTGAGTCTGCTCCCTGTTTTTGGAGCTGGGACAGGGCTCCCTGTGTGCTCCTCTCTCTTGCAGCCATTTCTCTGCCCAGCAAAAGGCTGGAGTAGAGGTGCTGCTTTTGTGGAATGGGGTGGGTTATAGCGTGGCCGAGGGGAAGAGCAGGATTTGGGGGTCCCAGTGGTAGGGGAGGAAGGAAATCATTGCCTTATGTGGGGGACCTGCACTGGGGTGAAGGTGAGGATGAGGTGGACCTTCTTCAGCACCCACTGAGCTGCTGCAGCCTCCATCCTCTTGCCTGCACTGTGCCCAGGGAGGGCACTGCTCAGCTGATCTCTCCTGTGCTCTAAGCTTTAATTTCATCATTTCAATTGAAATGATTTTAAATTTTTTTTTAAGGATAAATTTCCACTAAAAACATAACTTGAGTGTAAGAGCAGGCAGGATGAGACAACACTTACCAGAAGTTGTTTGTGGAGCATTCACCCTTCCTTCCCCCTCACCACCACCAAAGACAAATCTGGGTTTGGAAAGGAAGAAACCTCCAGTGTGCTCAATAGAAGTGATTTCCCATCAGAAGCTGCTAACCTTAGCTGTGGTTTGGCACTGGCATCAGCCAAGCTGCTTGTGTCTGGAAATGGCTTGGACCCTTGTCTCCCTGGGATCTGCCTGTTGAGCACCAAGTGCCCCTTGTCACCAGTGTTCATCCCTGCCGCCTCCTCTCTTGCCATGACAGAGCCTTTTAGGAAATGTAAAAGCAGCTTTTAGTTCTTGTATTTCATTCCTGAAGGTCTTGGAGGTTTCTCATAAGGAATGCAGCTGGGATGGGGTCCTGCCAGCATCTTTTTGGGGGTGCCAAGAGCCAAAAGGATGCTGGCATCCATGGGTGATGGGTGTGGATGGGAGCAGCGTGCAGGACAGAGGGGACAGGAGGGGAAGGAATTGTCCTGCAGGGCCTGGCAGGTGACAGTCATGTGTCTGACAGATCATAAACACGCAGGGCTGGTTACGTGGATGGGCTGGGGGTGGTTTAAGGGAGGATGACGGGGTTATCTAGGGTGTGTCAGCTTGTCTGGGCTTGCAGGCCAGTTAGAAACTGCTTCGTGGTGTGTGTGTGTAAGAATTTCCTCCTAGCTGGGGTCTTGTGGGGATGGCTGACGCAGCAGGGGTTGGCTGCAGTGGGCTGGGTGCCCTGGATGTCTTCACTGGGGTGTGTGAACAGCAGCTTGGAGATGGCAGCATCCTGACCCTGCACAGCTGGAGCAGATGTTCCCTCTTGCTGCACTCATCCCTCCCTGCAGGAGACTGTTTCAAGGTGGTGAAGGGCAAACATGCTGCACCCTGGAGGAGTTTTTTTGCTGTAGCGTGAAGATCTTGGTTTACTTGGTGTGGGAGTGGGAAAGTTGAGGCTTGAGAGGGAGATGATGAAGCAGCAAAGTGTGCAGCCCTTGGGGTGGCCCCTCTGAATCAGCCCTGAACGTTACGGGCATGGCTGCAGGGGTGTGTTGTGCTGCAGACACGAGGATGTCTTTGCAGCTTGTCACTAAAAATGACGTGGCTCCCGTGCTGAGGGCCAGATGTGCTCATGGTCAGGGCTTTTGAGGAAAGCTGCTCTGCATAGTTCAGAATCCCCAGCCAGTCTGCACCGCTTGGTTTCTCTCCTGACGTGCTGCCAAGCTGCACCCGCGCCAAAGCTGAGATGATCTCGTGCTGATATGTGGCTTTGGCTGCTCTTTGTCATCTTCCAAACACCTCTGAAAGGTGCTCAGGGGTGGGTGACAGGCCCAGCCCCATGTGCCTGTTAGTAAACCCCCCCAGAAAATCCCTGCTGGCACGGGGCAGGGCAGTGTGAGACACCTCTGTGTGTGCACGTGTGCTCAGCTGACTTCTGAGGTTTCCCTAGTCTCACCAGAACTAAAATCCTCCATCCTGTGCCAAATCCTCACCTGTTTCACCCGTGGTGCTGACTGCAACCCCTGTGATGGACAGGAAAAAATTTAAAAAAAAAAGTAATTGTGCAGGAAGAGGGATGAAGGTGCTGGTGGGTGGTGATGCTGCTGGAGGACCAGCCTGGACCTGATCAGCCCCTGTGCCAAGCTCTGTCTTGTCTCTCTTTGGCAGCACCCGTGTTCCTTAAGTCTGGGAGCAGCTCCACACTGTTTTAAGGCTGCTAAAAAGAGGGATGTGGTGGGTGTTGTAGATGATCTGCTTGTACAGCTCCCTGTGTTCACTCCCTGTCAGCATCTGCAGCCCATTTCCCTCAGGTTTTTTGTTGATCCCTACAATTGTTTGGCTGTGAACATCATCCTTGAGAATCAGAGGTGAGCACCAGCCAGGGCTGGGGTTGTCCTCAGAGCCCTGCATACCTGCAGGGCTGTGCTGTGCTGGTGATGCCTCTTGTGCTCTGCAGATACTGCTTTCTTACCCAAGAGCAGCTTTTTTCAGGTATTAATTACACCTGTCCCTGCCTGGTTTCTCAAAGGATGGTAAGAATGAAGCGAGGGCTGGAGGAGGTGCCTCCAGAAATAACCAAGCAGAAATTGTGGGTGTATTTCTAATTCTTATCAGCCTTGTGTGTGCTGTGCTAAGGTGCTTGAAAACCACTCAGCTTTTCCTCCAGCAGCTCCCCTGTAGGTGTGATCTCTTTGTGTACATTCCAGGTACCTGCGAGAGTTTACCCTGAATTTTGGATCCACAGAGGGTTTTGTGTTCTGTAACTGTGGGTTTCCCCACGGGGCTTTACAGCCTCAGCTCAGTGAGGGGAACCATGTGCAACCATCCCAGGGACAGGAGCCAGGGTGTGTTTCCCTTGATCTCAGACAAGTTTGATGTTTCACACATCTCCTTCCAGCTCCTCTCCATGCATCACCCTGCAGAGAGAGCGCTGCTCCTTTCCCCAGAACACAGATGTGAGGCTCGCTCTTCTGGGAGAAAGGGGATTCTTAAAAATTGATTTTGTCTTACTCAAATGGAAGTGGTTCTTGGAAGCCCCGAATGTGCCCCAAGACAGCTGCAGGCTGAGCTGAGCTGAGTCACTGTGAGCTCTCAAGCTGGGATGTGAGCCGGATGCGTCGGGACCAGCCCGGCTGCCGAGACCTCTGGCTTCCTGGGATGGACAGGCAGCTCTTTAATCTGCCTTTACCAGGAAAAACCTGCAACTCTCACTTCCCTGAACACTGGAAAAAAAGTGCAGTGTGATAGGTGGATATGAGAGAGTGACAGAAGGAGGGGAAAGAAGATCAATCCCCCCCAGAGGAGCAGCTGTGCCCTTCCTGCCGGGGCCACGTGGGACTGTGGTGACAAAACACCACTGAGCTGTGGGCACGTTTCCTGTGGAGCCCCTGCTTTTCCTCACCATGAAGCAAAACATTTGCCCTGTGGGTACTGGGCAAATCCACCTTAAAATGTTTTCCCCACACAGACTTGATACAGGCATTGATAAGAGCCTGTGGGGGGAAGAGAGGGCAGGGTGATGCTGGTCCAGCATTTAACTGGAGGGCATTTTTTAAGCTTTGCAGCAGGAAGTGTGAGGGAACGAAGGAGAAAAATGTTCTCAGGTGATTTCTCATGGACCAGCTGGACATGGGATTTGTTCCGGGAATGTGGATGTGGTCTGTCCTGAGGGGCAGAGCAACAGTGATGGGAGGTCCATGGTGTGGGCTGTAAGGATGGGGTGGTTAATGCCAGGAAAAGAGGCTGCAGGTCCAGCTTGCTGGGGCTGAGCTCTCCCTTTGTGTCTCTTGCCAGGTTCCCTGTAGCAGAGAAGGGATGGCACTGAATATGCACCAAAAAGAGCAAAAAATTGGTGTAGGACAGCAGGAAATGTAGGGATCTGTACTACAGCATTTGCCTGCTGCTTTCTGTAAGCTGCTGGAACAGCACCCTGCTCCAAAGGAAGTAATCCAAGGTTTTCTCTGCTCCTGCACCCCAGAGATGTGGTGCTGGAGGTCAGAAACTTTCCTCTGAAGATGCACAGGTTTTGTCCATGTGAGCTGTGGTGGCACCCTGGGAGTGGAGAAGCATTCCAGGTCCCTGGGGAGTAATGTCACTGTGAACCCTCTGAGCAGCTGCTTGGCCTGTTCCCCAGTGCAGATGCTGCTCTTGAAAGTCCTGCCTGAAGTCTGTGGGGCAGGGAAGCACCTGGGTTGGTCTCTTGTTTCTGCCCCTCTCCCAGAGCAGGCAGATTTGAACATGAAGAGGTTTTTTTTCCCTCCATACATTCTATTTTCATAGCAGGTGCCTTCTCTCTTACATCATTTGCTGAGGGGGCATCACTCTGTCCCTGCCGAAAGCAAATTAGAGGGAGGATGGTAGAAGTCTTTTCTTTTCCAAATTTGTTTTTTTTTTTAGAAGAAGCAGAGAGGGGAATACTTTGCTCTCTTCATAAGTTTACAAGGACACCTGGAAGTACTTGAATGATGCCAGTTTGGATAGAAAAAGTGTCGATTGACACTGGAGTTGAGTTACTGCTGACAATTACAAAGTCAAACTTCCCTTTCCCACTGTGCCTCTTGTCAAGCTGATCTATTCCAAGGACAGTTTGAGTTTTCTCTCCCATCAGGAAACTGTCACTAGCCAGTCACATCAATTCCAAGCAGATTTTATTTTTTCATGGCTTAGCCTACGGAGTGAGAAATCAAAGGAAGGAGTGATGCTGGTACTTGCTGGCAAGGAAATGGGCACAGGTGATGATGTTTCTGCCTCTTCCTTTTCTTCTATTTTTTTCCCTAGTGTGTTCTTTGCTTTTCTCTAAGCATTGTTTCCTTTGCCTTCCCCTAACAATGCCAGGGTGTCAGGGCTGGGATTCCTTGCAGACATGGCATTCCTGGCTTTGTCTCATGACAAAGCTGAGCCTCAGCCTCTGCTTTTTTTGGGGGGGAAAATCCAGTTGGATCGAAGGATGCAAAGGAGGCAGTGTCCATCCCAGGGGATGCTCTGCCTGCAGCTCAGTCCCTGCTCCACAGAGGTGCCCCTGTGGCTATCACCACCTTTGCACAGGGGTTTTGCACAAGCTCTGGTGCAAAGCACCACAACTCTGGGTGTATACATGGCATGTCCTGTAATGTCACTGTCTGAGTGTCAGCTAGATGGGGCTTCTCAGCTTCCTGAGAGGAGTCTGGCCTCTGCTCATGTGTGGGTTCCATTGTTATGGGGCTGGGTGAGACCAGGCTGACACATGGGGACAAAATCAAAGGCTTTTTTCCAGCCCTCGAGGTTGTGCAGGTAAGCTAAAAATACAACTGGAATGTGGCTGGGCGGTGACATCCTCTGGGGCTGCCCCAGTGTTATCTGGCTGCTGCATGGAGCCCGGGTGTGGCTGTGAGCCCCAGAGGTGGCTGTGCCAGTGCCTCTGCTTGTCACAGGCTGTGGCTGAAGTGCCCATCCCCAAATTCCTCGCTGGGCACCGAGAGGTCACATCCTTGTCCCTTGCACAGTCTCATGCAGAGCCCGTGGCGCTGTGGGTGTGACGTCCTGCTCTGCTCGTGTCCTTTGTGGCTCAATGATTGATTGTCCCCAGCCATGGGCCATGTCATGCCCCATCCGAGGGGATGAGAAAGATAACACTGTTCCCTTTCCAACTGGATTCAGTTCAAAGGCTCTATTTTAAAAGAGTTTCCAGGCTGTGTGTCCCGTGCACGGCTCGGGCACGTGGGGCTTTCCCGTGGGATGTGTGCCTTGTGTGTGGAAAGGTGAGAACATCCCGGACTGGGGCAGTGGCAGGGAAGCTGCTGCCATTCCTGCAGAGATATGGGGGGGCATCAGGCAGTGTGGTGCTGGGATGGGGCAGCCAGCTGGTGTATGGGCTTGTCTCTGATCAGAGGGAATGAAACATTCCATGAAAATCACACTGTCTCCGTGGTTAGACAGCAGCTCTGCTTACAGGACAGGTGAAGTCATTAATTTTTTTGGTCTATTCCAAACAGGTCTATAAAAAGCTCCTTTCCAACCCCAAATGGGACTCGTGCTGCTCATGGCAAAGCAGCTTGTCCCCTTCTCCACTCCCTGGCTGTGATGGTGACCCAGCCTTAACTGAAGTGGCCTCGGGAAGGTGTCCACAGGGGAAGGGTGGGGAGAGGGGCCCAGTGTTGGTGGGGCACTGTTTGAGCTCATTGCTGTTTTTGAGAGTGTGCTCTTCCCCTTGTTCAAGCCAGCCCCCTGGCAGGAGGCTGCTGGGAGGGATGGGAGCCATCCTTGGCCCTGGCTCTGTCCTGGCATACCCAACCCTGGCCTGAATTCTCCCAGGATTTGCTCTCCCAGCATCCCTCTCCTGTTCTGAGGTGACATCCCTCATGGGGAGACTTTGTTAACACCAGTGAAACATCTGATGCTTTTTGTTCCCCTGGGATTACCTGTGCCCTATAAAGGACTGGATAATTTCTGGTAAACAGTGCATGTCTTTCCATGCCTGGCTATTCCTACTGCACCACCACCAAACTTCTGAAAGAGTTCCCAATAGTGAGACTTGAAAGGATGGCTGGGTTTGTTTTTGTTTCTTCTCTGATTTTTTTTTTCTCTATTCCTTGTTTGTTTATTTTTTTAAGATGCTTTTGAGATGTCGGGAAGCTCCACTTTACACCACCCCTGGTCCTCAGGCGCTGAAACCCAACGGGACTAATTCAAAGGAAATCTTGTTTCCCGTCCCACCTGCTGGGTTAGGGACTTTCTGCTCCAAAGCAGCAGCTCTGACTCTGTCTGTGGGTGTCTGTAAAGATCCTTGGAGTGTCTGTGTCTGGGTGAGAGGGAATTGGGTGTTAACAGAGTTAGTGAGGGGAGGGCAGCACAGCCCTGCTCTCCCCAGGAGTGCTGGGGATGGTGCTGGTGGCTCTCAGTGCCATCTGCAAGAGCAGCTCCTGCATCAGCATCCTTTATGTGCTGATGATCTGTGCCTGAAACTATACCCTGGGAGTGGAAATGAGCCTGAGAAAATACCTTCTGCAGTCCTTCTGGGGCTTACATAAACACTATTTAAAATTAGAGCCACTCATTATGTTGGTATGTGCATTTACCTTGACCTCTGACTTTTCAGCCTGCAAATGTGCCTGGGCCAGCACAGCCCGGAGTTGGGAGAGAGCTTAGGAGCAAAGCACTGGTAGATTTTCTATAATTAGTTTAAGGTGAAGAATCTGGTACAGTATTTCCCCTCCAGGCTGACAGGGGAAATTGAAAACAAAACTACAGCCTGTCAGAGCTGAACCTGGCTTTGATCAGGAACATCAGCATTTGCTTCTGCTGGAGTGGTTTTGAGGGAAAGGGGAAGAGCAGCAATAGTTGGCCAAGGCTTTTCTTACACGTGCTTGCAGAGGAGCTTTTATTTTCCCACTCTCCCTTGCTATTTCCCAGCCAAGTGCATGCAGCAATTTATATTTTGTTACCAGAGATGCCACATCTCGGTTGTCACCCTGGAATAGCTGCTGAGCTCCGTTCTGGCATTGTCACGGAACAGTATTCCTACTATTTGTTGTGGTAATAGTTGTTAGTGGCGGAGCAATTACCGTGTCACCTGCAGCACAACGAAATGTGACCTCTTTCCATGCCAGCACCCCTTTGGTGCCCAAAGCAGCGAGCCTGGGCTCCCCTTAGCTCTGCTGGTCGGGGCCAGAGCTGTCCTGGAGCAAGGGTCACTCCGGTGGGGCGGCTGGGCCTGCGGGCTGGCCGGGAATGGTCGGATTTGTGGGAAGAGAGCGTGTCCCACCGGGATGCACTGTAGCAATCCAGCGCTTCGGCAGCTCCCGGAGCTGGAGTTTGGCTCCCCACCAGTTTCCTGTTGACGTCACCTGCTATTTCTCCTCTGCAGTTTTTACAACTGTTGAGCTTTCCAGGGTAATCGGAGCCCAGTCCGGCCACCCTCGGCAGCTGCCGATGAGGGAACGCGGCTCTGCCTTCCCCGCCCCGCCCCGCTTGCCTTCCCCGCTGCTCCCCGGGCTCCGGGGGCACCCGGCGAGGAGCGCTCTGTGCGGCCGGCGGGTGCTCGGGGCCATGCATTCCCACTGAAAACAATCCTCCGTGCTTGCACAGAAGTGCCGTGCGCTGGATCCTGCGGGAATTTTTTTTTTCCTTCCCCTCCCTCCTCCAGTCCGCCCCCATCCCTCTCTCTTCTGCCAGGCTTGCCGGCGCTGCTCTTCATTTCTGGGAAACCATGGACAAGAAGCAAGGTAGATGTTGCAATTTCCAAAACACGTGGTGGGGGAGAGCAAAAGGGGCTGGTTTAAGTGCTAAAAAGGGGCCGTGTAATTTTTTGGGGTCAATCCCACGCGGTTTCGTTTCTTCCCGGCTTGGGGCAGGGGGTCGGTCTTTGCAGCTGGGGGTCTGTTTTTAAAGCATTGGAAAAGTTACATGTTTTTGTGGGGTTAAAACTCTGGCGTCTTAATTGTAAAAAAAAAAAAAAAAAAATCAAATGCACCATGTCTGAAGGAAAATATGCAGAGGGTAAAGCTGGCTTCTGGCTCCGGTTTGGGTTGCATTCCTGGGACGCAGGGTTCTCCAGCAGCTCTGCGAGGTTGTCCCCTGCCTGTTGCATGGGAAAGGTGGGTGCCCACAGCCCCAGCAGTCGGGAGCTCTGATTCAGCACAGGCTGAGAGGCTGTTCTGGGGCTGCAAGGGGCTTTTTGTGCAGCGTGGTTTTTTCCTGGTGCTGGCTGGCAGTTTGCAGAAGTGAGGAGCCACGGGAGCCCCTCTGCAGCGGGACCTCGGCGTGCCGATGAGTGATGGCTCCGGGCAGGTTGAGAGCCCTTTTTCCACTTCCATGGAGAGCTTTTTCCATTCCCAACAGCGGAAAACAGCACAAAGTGTGCCTGTGAGAAGCTCTCATGACCAAGCGCCCAAATTCCCCTCTCTGCTCTGCACCCTGCCTCTGATTTAGTTTTTTTTTGGTTTGTTTTTCCTTGATGCTTTTTTGTTCCAGCTCTTTCTTTGCAGCAGGGCTGGGATCCACCCTCCAGCCTTCTGCCCTATCCATGGCATTTGACTCTCCTCCTTGGATCGAGGAGGACCCGGGATGCATCCAAAACATTTCCCCCAGCACTAACAAAGGAGTGCAGCTCTCAGAGCAGCCTCCCGTGCCCAGGGGCTTCACCTGGGGCTGCAACCAGAGCGCCGGGGAGGCAGTGCTGAGGTTTAATTTCAAAGGTCGACTCAGGCAAATAGTTTTATTTGCAGTTCTTTAGATTGTCCTGTTCATTTCTCTCCGCCCACACCAGCAGAGTGGGAAGGAAAAAACCTCCTGCCGAGAGGTGCAGCTTAATAGGGCTGAAGTTGGTGGTGGCAAAAATGAGGATTCCGGTGTTGAATTAGGCAGTTCCAGGAAATGTCTGGCGGTTCTTAACTGGTGGTGGTTATAGCATGAGAAAAAATCTCGTTGGGCTTTTTTTATTTTTTTTTCTTTTCTTTATGAGGAAATGGTTCCTTTCTTAGCATAAAGGATGCAGTTACGTGCCTGCAGCATCACGTGGGTCGCAATTTCATCCGCACCAGGAACTTCTGTCAGCTAATTTTCCCCTGCCTGGGTGCAGGGCACTGTGCCGTGTGTGCCCGTGGCTGGCAGCCCTTTCCTGTGTGCTCTGCCATCCCGTGGGCTCGGGGCTGGCAGCAGAGCCCTGGAAGCTCGCAGGGATCACCAGGACATGTCCCCAGATCGCCTTGTCCTGTTGCTGCCTTTTGGCCTTTGCAGAGGGGATCTCTCGAGGGGAACTTGTGCTTGCAGACACCACTCTTGCAAGAGCCCAGTGCCCTGGGAAACTGGAGCGTTTCCAGGATTTTCAGGTGGCATAAGCAGTTGTGCACATTCTAGCAATTCCTCCTGCACCGGGATCCCAAATGTGGGAGGGATTGTGCTGAGTCTCAAGTGTAGGAGAGACAGTGCCAGGGACTCTCCAGTGGGAAGGAGCTGACAGCAGCTGCCTGTGGGGGCTGAAGGCAAAAGCTGCCCTGCTACTGAAGGGCTTGAATTGCAGGGTCATGTCATGCCCATCCCACTGCCTTTCTGCCTCTCTCTTTTTTCCCTTTTTTTATTCCCTTCCCTGTTTTTTCCTGCACTCTCATTCACCCTAAACAGGGCATGGGCTCTCCTTGGGGAGAGGCACTGGTGCCACAAGCAGTGGGAGAAGCTTGCAGCAAGGGGTAGTTCAGGCCAGCCTTTGGGAGCTGGAAATCTCATGTCAAATTTTAGGAGAGCTGTAACAAACAAATCCAACCTCTGCCACGGCTCCCTGGTTGCAGAGCAGCATCTTGGGTGATTTTATTCTTGCAGGCATGGGCTGAACTGGGTTTTCTGCCCTTCACAGGTGGCCCAGGCAGAGCCTGGGAGTGGTGGTGTAATACCTTCAGTTTAATCAGTGCTTTTTCATATTGCAGCTAGGAAATGCTTTTTGGGGCTAAGCAGGACAGGCTGGGAATGGCATGCTTGCTGACTCCAGCTCTGGGAAGTCAGGGGTGGTAGTTTGGGAGTACAGGGAGTGCAGGGTGCCTGTGACAGCAGAGTTCGTGTCCAGTGTGCATTGCACATCAAAAGACTCTCCTGTATGGAGCAGGGGGTTTGCAACAGGGAATCTCTTGCTGCCCTGCAAATCCTGCCTGCAAGCTTGAGCTCCACTGGACACCTTGTGATGCCCAGCCCCACACTGGGTGCTCCCAGCTCCCTGCAGCCTCTGTCCTGCAGCCAGAAGGGCAGAGGAAGGGCTGAGGCCATCCTGCAGGAGGCCTGGCTTGGGTGCCTGTGGACCCTGCTCCTGCCCTGTGAGTCACGGCGGCAGTGCCAGGGAAGCTGCTGGTGGCACAGAAGGCGCTTTGTGCCAGCTCTGTGGGGTTACTATGGCAATTGGGGAGAGGGAGAGCAAACAGATGGAGCAGAATCCCAGCCAGCACGGGGGGATTGCAGGGCTCCGTGGAGAGGTGTGGCTGGTAGCTGCTGGGGGGGGCTGTGTGTGGAGCAGAGACCAATCTGAGTTTCAGAGCAGGTCCTGGGGGTGAAATGCTCAGCATGGAGCTGAATCCATCCCCTGGGATAGGATTGGTGCCCACAGCAAGCTCCCTAACTTGCTGTGCAAATGCAGAAGGACTCAGGGGACCCCAGTTTCCAGATTCTGTTCTTGGCTTCCCACACTGAGTAGCGAGAGGCTGGGAGTGGGAAGGGGAGGCATTTCTGAACACACGGACAACATCTTTCCCTTGGCTCCATTTTGCATTTGCTCCTGTCGTTACTCACCTGGTATTTTGCAAAGTGCCATCAGTGGGTGTGTGGGGCTGTTCATGGTACCCCTTCCAGCCCTGCTGGGTGGGTGATGGGGAAGGGAAACTGCAGGCTCACAAATTAGAACTTGTGAGTGCTCAGGTGGTTTCCATCCAAGCAGGATAGGTTGGGGGTGGAGTGGCTCGTTGGCTGGTTTCACTGAGCTGGAAGTTCACATCATGGAAACTGTGCTGGTCTTGGAGCTGATGGCTCAGCTCTGGTGCAGGAAAAGTGGCAGATAAGGTGGGGGTGTGGACTGATCTGTGCTGATTGCCTCAGCAGGGAGGGATGCTGCTGGTCCTGCAGTTGGGACCTTTGCAATATGTTGCAGACCAGCTTTAACCCACAGTGAACTCAGTGAGGTTTGCATTTGGGGAAGGGCAAGGCAGGAGAAGCAAGTCCCAGGCACCTGTTTTGTCTTGGAGCTGGCAAGGCACAGGGATGGGGGCTGTCAGTGCTGGGGCCGTGTTGGGCCTGTGTCACCTTCTGTCCTGCTGCAGCTGCAGAAGCTCTTGCACGGTGCTGCTGAAATTGCAGCTCCTGGCTCTCCCCTCCCTTCCCTGGCAGCCTTTGGAGTGCTGGACTTTGTCCACACGCCTGCTCCCAGCAGCCAGGCAGGTAGGAGCTGTTTTGAAAGGCTGTCCAAGGCCATGCTGAGCTGTCTGCTCCCAGCCCCAATGCCTGGAGCACACCTTGATATTCCTGCTTTCTAATGGATCTTCTGGCTCTGTGCAGCCACAGCACCTTTAGCTGCAAAGTGCAGCTGCCCCCTTATCTCTCCTGGGGGGATCAGGACCTCGATACTCTCAGCTGCTGCACTTTCAGCCCCTTGGGGTCAGTTTATCTTCCCAGGGAACTGGGATGGAATTTTCATCTGCAAGTTTCTGGCCCTGCCTGAGCCCCGTTTCCCTCTGCAGCACTGGGTGTTATCTCAGGGCTCTTTGGAGTTGGGGGACAAGAGCATCCTCTTGCCAGTCACTCCTGATGCTTTGTCCTGGTGCCTCAGCCTATGCAAGCCCAGATTTGTGAGGGGTTTCACTGCTGGCTAGCAGTCAGCTCATGCCTGGTTTTTCCCTATTTTCCATCTGTTGTGGATGGGGTGTCCCCTCTCCTGCTGGGACTAACCCCTTGCTTTTGCTGGATGTCTCTCTGTGGTCATTGCTTTCCATGCCAGATCCAACTCTGGCTCTTCCCAGGAAGGCCAGGCTGGGGCTGGGGCCCTGGAGGTCATGGGGCCTCTGGACAGGGAATGTTTTTTGGGAGCCCTGCACATCACTAATGGCGTGGGGACCTCTTGTGGCTGGAGAAACGGGGATGGGGCCAGGTTTGGCTGAGCTCCCAAAGCCCAGCTGCCTCCCTCTCTTGCAGCTCTCCTGGGCCCATGAGCCATGAGGGGTACAGGGCAGCTCTCTGGTTTGGCTGGAGCATGAAGGCTGAGCTGGTGTCTCATTTTTCTCTTTCAGATTCCAAAGGATCCTTGGAGCCACACAAACCAGGTAAGTGCCCAGCAGAAATTGCATCTTTCACCTCAGAAAGGGTTTAAGTCCCAAAGAAAGGGACTGTTAAAGGCCATGAAGGGTAAAGAGCACTTTTAGGGTACAGTGCTTGGCTGCAAGACCTGAAAAGTGGTCTGTTAGTGCACCCTTGGCTATTTCTACAGAGCAGTGTTCAACAATGTCATTGAGACCACTTGTGCTCTGGCTCTCGCCTGAAATTTTGGGCAAGTGGTCACTGTGACCTTCTTGGCATTTTGCTGATCGTGGTGAGGAGTCCAAGCCCTGCATTCCCTGCTGGGAATGGCTGCTGGGAAGAGGGTGCTTGAAGGAAAAAAGCAAAAATCCATTTGCTCATGTGTGCATCATCTTCTCTTGCAGTGAAAGGCAAGAAGAAACGGGATCTGAGGATAACATGTGTCCCCATCAAACCACCCGTTGCCAACACAACGTGAGTATCTCTGCTGCTTAAAGGGGTTCTCCAGAGCTGGATTTGGCACTTCCTCGAGGGGAATGGCCTGTGAAGACTTCCCAAAATCAGCATAGTTATTCTTTTCTCTTCAGCTGTGGCTCGTGGGTGATGAGAAGGAATAGCACATGTGTGTGCAGACATGAGCACAGCGTGTCTCCCTGGGAGGTGCCTGTTTGATAGGAAATGTCCTAAAGGCAAAGACTCAGAATCTTCTGGGGAGTTCTCCTCAGTCTTTCTGCCACGGCTCTGCCAGTGCCAAAGGGCAAAGATGCAGAAAGAGTGAATCTGCCTGAGGGGAGAAGGGGGAAGAATTTTAGTGCAGGGGAAGAGAAGAGAGCTGGTGGTAGCTGCACCACAACAGGAGCCAGAGGCACAAAGGCTGGGGAGTATTTTACACGACCTGAGTATCAGGTTTAGTTTGAGTTGTTTGCAGCTCCTTACCCTGCTAAAAGGAGGACACAGACATCTTGCACTGTTGTGCTGTTTGGTGCTGGGGCAGGTGCCCAGCAGTATCTCAGGGCGCTGGAATTTCTCCCTGCCCTGTTTGCTTTGAGCTGCTGATGCTTGTTATGCCATGGGGGAGAGCCCAGGGTAGCAGTGCTTGGTTTGACAAAGAGCAGATGGCTAAAATTCCACTTCCATGGTGTTCTTCCAAAACACTTCGGGCATCGCCACTGCTGAGCCTTGTTTGCTCCAGAAACCTGTTCTAGAGAGCTCTCCCAGCTCCAGGAGAGCAGTAGAGTCCCCAAAAGAGAAATCTCACTGCTGAAAACCCCAGGTAGAAAGGGGGAGGCAGGGGAGCTGCCCCACTGATGCTGTGCAGCCTCGCACAGCCCTGCCCTGTGTGTGACAACCACCTCCTTCGCCCACGGGCACATTTGTCTCTGCTCCTGCCAGAAGTGAAATTTCCCCTGGAGAATGCCTCACGCTGGAGTCTGCAGGGCATTGCATGCCCAGAGGCTGGTGCAGGGTGTCCACAGCTCCTTTTCTCCCTGCTTTGCAAGCTGCAGTGCAAATATTTGCACAGTGCAAGGCTTTTGCTCAGAGCCCAAAGTACTTCCTTGAAGCCTGAGGCTGCTCTGATGGGAATTGAGACTAAACCAGTTGGGGAATCTCTGCTTTTAGAAGCTCCCACAGGATGGGGAGAGCCCAGAAGTGAGGCATGAAGGGCAGAACACTCACGGTGGCTCTAAAAGTGCCGTGCTGCCCAGAATGGGAAGTGGGCAGCAATAAGGAAAAAAGCCATAAAGGGCAACTTTCACCTGCCTGGTGTTGTGCAAAGGGTGACACCAAAGTGCTGCCTGCTCTGCCTGCTTGGAACAGGCAGCAGAGTGTACACAAATGATTCACCAGGAAGGAATTACCTGTTGTTCCCTCGCGTGCGTTTCGGCCTCTGTGGCTGTGCTGTTACAACACCTGCCTGTCAAAACATGACAGCTGAGCTGCTCTGCCACAGAAACGTCTCATCCTGCCACTCTCAGCTCCTCAGGCTCCTATCCTGAGCAGGAATGGTTTCACAGCCTGGTGGTTTGGGGCATGTCTCACCTGGCTGACTCCCCGGGGTTCTCACTGTGCCTCGTGGGTGTGGGGTGAGGTGTTACTGGCACGATTTAAAGCCTTTCTGGGTGTTCGGAGGGGGCGGTTGGAACCTGCAACGAGGCACGGGGTGGGGGGGAACAGCAGCTGAAAGTGCTCAAAGGAATGTGAAACCTGGCTCTGGCCAAGAAAGGTGAATGAAGCTGGGCTTTCTCCTGACTCTGTCTTTTTTCTCACAGGCCCCCAAGGAACTTGGACTCCAGGGCATTCATTACCATTGGAGATAAAGTACGTGTCAATGGGGTCTCTTTTTTTGCTTGCTTCAGTTTGGTTTTCCCTGGGCATGGAGAGCTCTGTAGGATTGTGCCTTGTAACCTGTCAGATCAGGAGTGCAGCCTCATGAGATACAACTTTCAATCTAAACCATTCTAGGATGATCCAACCCATCTGTTCTAAATGAGGGTGGCGTCACCAAGCTCTGACTACCCTTGAAAAAGTCCCTTTATTCTGCCTACCCACAGGTCTGTGTTGCTGCTTGAGGCCCAGGAGAAGCTGGGCACAAAGTTTCTCTCTGGTTCTCCAAAGTCTTTCCTAGTGACCTGATGAAAAACACAGCTAGAAATAGCCACTGTGTCTCTTTTATTTCATTCTCTTGTTATGGGCTCTCTTGGGGCTGCAGAAGCTGTTTGCAAATGAGCTAAAAATACCTTGCATTGGATCAGCCCTATATCTAGACCCTTCCAGGCTGGGAGGTGGCTTGGCAGATGGGATCTGGGTCCCTTGGCCTCAGTGCAAGGATTAGGATTGAGGAGAGGAAGCTTTGGCTGGGTCCAGGGAACAATCCTGCTGTTTTCTGGGCCTGGTGTCCTGTGTAGCAGGAACTCTGGGAGAGATGCTCTCTGTGACAGCCTGGGCACTGTGTGTGCAAGGGGACAGTGCTGCAGCTTAGGAAAAACTCTCCAGAGTCACTTCCTTGCCTGCTGCAGTGTTTGCAGGAAGGGTCTGGTCTGGGTATTTTGGAGTGACATGATGGAGAAGAGGACTTGGGCAGAATTCCAGCTGTAGGAGTGGGGCTGGGTGGTGACCTCGGGTCTGTGGGATGCTGTGCATCCCATTGTCCTGGGAGGGAAGGTGGCTGCATCCATCACCTCTTGTTACTGGGCAGGGCAGGGCTGGTTCCTGGAGTGTACTGGGAACCACCAGCTTCTGGGGAAGCCTCGGGGCAAATGCCGGGAAAGGAAAAACACAATGACCTGGAACAACTGCAGAACACGTGTCCCAAGAGCACCACAGATCCTTCCTGGAGGCCCCTGCGAGCCTGCACTGCTCCTCTGCCAGCTGCCCGTGGTGGGAGGTCAGGCATGTCCCCTCAGCCCTGCTCTCCTCATTTCAGGATCCATGTCCTGCCCAGGAAAGGGCCGGCACCTTCCTGTGCTGGGCAGAGCATAGCTCAGCTCTGAGCTCAGGCACAGCCCTCCCTCACTCCCTGCCTGCCACATCTGGCTGGAATCAACAGCCACATCTGGGCAGAACCATCGGAGCCAGGGCTGGTGGGAAGGTCCAGCAGACCTGGTGGCTGTGGCCAGCGCTGAGGGGACAGTGAGGAGGGGACAAGTGCTGGCCAGGGGCCTGGCAGCCACATCTCCCAGCCTGGCTCCTCCGCCCCGTTTCCTCTCTCCCTGCTCAGGGCGTGGCTCCCAGGCCCCGTATCCGGAGCTGTGCCGTGTTGCTTTCCCACCCTCCCTGCCTTTGTGGGGCACTTTGGCATCCTGGTATTATTTTTGTTCCCTGAGACCGGAGGAAAACTGGAGGCTGGATAAAGCCTGGCTAAAAGGAGGCCTGTGACTTATTAGCAGCGATGAATGCAGTGTCCAAAAATAGCCCGTGTCTCACTCGTGCCCTGCCCAGCAGAGCCAGCAATTACAGGGGAACGTGTCTTTAGGGAAACTTGTTTGTGGGTTGTGCAGGAGCTCGCTGGCTCCCTGCTGTGTCAGGCCTTCACTGGGGTGAGCACTGGCCATGGTTGTTTTTTTTTCCCAGCTTGAAGCAACACTTAGGTGATTGTTTTCTTGGTGTTAACTCAGGTTTTACCTTGCTGGCAGCTTTTTGGTGGTAGGAGAAAGTATTGAAAAGCTGTTTGAACTCAGCAATAATTAGAAATGGAGTTGCTGTGTGCATCCTGTCCAAGAGAGGCTTTGCACAGGCGTTGTTAGACACACAGAGGGATGTGGGGAGAGGTGAGTGATCCCTGGCTGCACACAGGGGTTTGGGGCTGTGGTGGAGGCTCCTGACTGCTGCCCATGTTGTTAAAATCCTGCAAATAGTTCAGCAACTGCAGAAATACTCTTGTGTGGGTAATCCCCCGCAGGCAGTGAGGCACCAACCTTTGGTGCCCTTTCTAGTGGCAATGTTCCCTGGGCTTAAAGGATGAAAGTCCTGATCTCCAGCTGCAGAGGGGGAATTAAATGAACCCTGGTGAGTGTGGGGTGAGAAGGCTTGGGCTGTGATTCAACAGAGCCAAAAATACCCCCATCCTCTCCAAGCATGGTGCCTCTGTAGGTACCATTGCTTAAAATGCTCTGCACAAGTGAGCTGAAAGCATTGCTGATGTCCTTGTTGATAAACGTGCTTGTCCCTGAGGTCATTTTGTCCTGTCTCCCTAAAGAACTTTGAGGTGGAAGCAGACGACCTGGTGGCCATTTCAGAGCTGGGCCGTGGTGCCTATGGCGTGGTGGAGAAGGTCCGGCATGCGCAGAGCGGCACCATCATGGCTGTGAAGGTGAGGACACCTGGATATTCCACCTGGCTGGGGTGGGCATCAGCAGGGGCAGCTCCCAGGGAGCAGACGGACTGCTGAGCTCCACTGGTTGTGGCAAAATGGGGAGGGGCTTATCTGGTTTTGGCAGCCTGTGGTGTTCCCAGTGTGGTTTGGTCAGTGAGGGGTCTGATAGTGGCTGGGCATGGTGGGGTTGATAACAGGCTTGGAAATGCAGGATTGGTGCCTGCAGAGCAAGGCTGGGGTGTCAGTGCCTGTCCAGCCTGCTGGCCTGGCCCTGCGTCTGCTGCAGAGCATGCCAAGGGTTTGACATTCCTTAAGGTTCTGTCTGGCAGAGGCAATTTGGGCATCTCCTCCTGGGTGCTGCTGGCTGCAAAATAAGGATAAAACGCCCTGGCCCCAGAACTGCAGGAACTGAGTCAGGCTGGGGGATGATGGTGTTACCCCACCTTACACCAAACTCTTCTCTTTCGTATTTGTCTCAGAGGATTCGAGCCACTGTGAACACTCAGGAGCAGAAGAGGTTGTTGATGGACCTGGACATCTCCATGAGGACAGTGGACTGCTTCTACACAGTCACCTTCTACGGAGCCCTCTTCCGTGAGGTACTGACCTGGTGGGTGCCTGGGGGCACCTGGGGCTCTGGGATTGCACTGGAGGCACCAAACTGTCCCCAAACACCTCTGTGTTCTTCAGCCCAGCTCTTTACCTCCCTCAGATTTCCAGGGAATTCCCTCTCAACTGCTTTCTCTCCATCCCGCAGGGTGACGTGTGGATCTGCATGGAACTCATGGACACCTCCCTAGATAAATTCTACAAAAAAGTGTTGGAGAAGAAGAAAACCATCCCTGAAGACATTTTGGGAAAAATGGCTGTGTCTGTGAGTGGATCTTGGATTCTTAAATGTGTTTGTGCCTGCCCTGAGCCTGCTGGAGGCCTCTCCTGAGGCCTGTGGTGTGTTTGCAGTGAGAGGCTGCTGCTGAGTGTGACTGATGGGTGCTTTTTCACTCTGTTTGTCCCCAGATTGTACGAGCTCTGGAGCACCTGCACAGTAAACTGTCTGTAATCCATAGAGGTAAATGCTGCATGGGGTTACTGGAGTGTGTGGCTGGAGATCCAACCTTGAAATAAGCTAGGGGAGGACTCGTTTCCAGGTGTGCTGTGTCCTCCTGGGATCAGCCTAAAGTGGAATTTGCTGGTGCTTAGGACTGTGGTGAACAGCTTTAGATGGTTGTTCCTGAGATGCCTCCCTTTTTGCAAAATGTTCTCTTCTCCTTTCCAGATAGAGGGTTGAATGTAACAATAGAATTCCTCACTGCCTGCATTTTATGAGCATCTTTGTCCCTCTTGGAGTACAGAAGTGCCTTGAAGGCAGCTCTTGGAGATAAAATCCCCACGTCCTCCTGGCTGGGTAGTTTTAACAAAATAAGGGCTGAAGGAGACCTTAAAAAATCACAGATGGGAATTGTAACACCCAGGTCTTGCTCTCCATCCTGGTAAAGTCCATTGTGTAGTTGTGGACAGTTCAGGATGTGCATGAGACAAACTGTCCTGAAGATTTGGTAGAGCTGTGCTTTTAAGGCTATGCTGGGCACATAAATCTCTCCTAAGGAGCTGGGGATAAACTCCTCAGCATTTTATTTCAGCCTTTTGACCTGCCTGGTTAGAGATGGGGCTTGTTCTCCCTGAAGGACATAGTTGTAGTTTACCTGTGAATGACTTTCACTGCAATAAGACTGGTGGGGTTTTGTCTCCCTCCCCTTAAGTTGGGGCCTGCCTGGTCCCTCCCAGGCCTGCAGGGAGTTTTGTTTTGTCTCAGACTCTTCAATACCCCTGCAAGTGCCCAATTTGCTCTCTTGCCTTTCCTCTCAGATGTGAAACCTTCCAACGTGCTGATCAACAAGGAAGGACATGTGAAGATGTGTGACTTTGGGATCAGTGGTTATTTGGTGGACTCTGTTGCCAAGACCATGGATGCTGGCTGCAAACCTTACATGGCTGTAAGTGCATCCCTGTGCAGCCTCAGCCCTGACTGCAAGAGGCTGTTGCTGCTTAGAAATCAGTCTGTTCCACCTCCACCCTGAGATAAAAGCCACTCAGGAGTGCTCTGGTCTCCCTGACTCAGCAGAGCCTCCCTTTAGGCCCAGCTCTGTGTGTTAATCCCACAGTGACTCTCCCTCTGCCCCTTCCATTTGCAGAAGGACACAAAACTGGCTGGTGCTGGTTGTGGCACTGCTCCTTGTTGGATAGAAAGTGCTGAGGCTTTTCTTGGCAGGGTGGTTTAGTTTCATCCTCGAGTCAGTGTGAATTTCCCTTTGCCATCTGTGGCATCCTTGTGGGAAGTGTGTGCTCTTGAGGTAGGGATCATGCAAGTCTCACTCTCCCGCAAAGAGGGAGAGTTGATGTGAGTTGTGTGGAGCAAGACGTGGCTTTCATCAGAGCTAGACTTAACCTCAGACTCTTGCCTCCCTGGGGACATGAACCAGGGAAATCCACCCAGCCTGGCTTTTGGAGCCAGAAGTTTGTTCTCTGGGGTTTGCACTGGGAAAGCAGGAGTGGTAACATGTCCCATTTTGGTGTTACAGCCAGAAAGAATAAACCCTGAGCTGAACCAGAAGGGCTACAACGTGAAGTCGGATGTCTGGAGCCTCGGGATCACAATGGTAACACCAAGGGCTGGGATCTGTGTCTGCAGCCCTGGGGTTGGGATGGGCTTTGGGCAGGTGGGGCTGTACCCCTGCTCTGAGCAGCATCAGCTGGGTGGGTGCCCATCAAACAGGACTCAATTTGAGCCTGACAGCTCAGGACAATGAGGTTAATTAATTACCCAGGGAATTCAGGCTCTCAGCAGACAATATCAGGATGACAATGAGTATCCAAGCTGAGTATCTACGATTCTGGCTTTGAATTGCTCTGCAGCTCCCTGCCTGCTGTCTGAGGGGTGGTCAGTGGAGCAGGGTTTGCTGCAGCTGGGGGTCACAGCCTTCCTGCTTCTCTCCCCCCCATGTCACCAGAGCTTTGCAGGGGATTCCAGTCCTACAGCAGTGAGAGCTGCTGTGTGTGGTTTGCAGCAAATCCTGCCTGCAGGGTAGCTCAGAGCAGCCAACAGGAAGGGGAAATGCTTTCAGTTCCAAAATTGCAGCTGCTTGGGATAGTTTATCTGCCTCCTGCAAGAAACAGATCTTGCAGAAAGCGGCTGAGATCCTCTGGCACCAGTGGACAAAGGAAATCCCAGCTGTTGCCTCCAAGGGATGCTGCCTGAGAAACAGCTTCTGCTTTCCAGGAGACTCTCCCTGTGAGGGTAGATTGTTTTCAGGAATATTTCCTGTGCCCTCTTAGCCATGGATTTTGTTTTGGGGGCTGCATCCCTGTGTTTGTGCGTGCTGTATCTTGGCAGATATTTCCTCTTCCCCAGCATGGTCTCATCCACTCTGCCAAACCCAAGCCCCTCTCCCTGGTGTCCCCATGCCAGCACAGACCTGGTCTGGCTGACTGGAAATGTCATCAGCTCTGAGCTGCAGGAAACTGTGGGACAGGAGATCCTGAGTGATGGAATATCCAAACTTTCCCAAAGCTGGAAGGGAGAGAGGAGCTTGCTGAAAGTTGGCCAGCCTGCAGCTGAATGGAGCCCCAGAATGTTTGGTTCCCTCTCGTGTCCTCCTCCTGGGCTGGCTTCCTGAGTTTTTTAGTTTTATTTTCTTTATGAATGGGTTGGATTGATTTCAGACCAGACAGTTTGTGGGCCATTGAGTTGCAGGGCTATTCCAGGCCTTCCTGGGCTGGTGGCTTCATTCAGATTTGCAGTGGCAGGAACTGAGCTCCCCTGACCTGAGCCAGAGGCAGGGCTCTGTCCCAGTCTCTGTCCTTTCAGGTTTGTCATTCCTCCCATCCCATCACATCCTACCAGGCAGGTCTCAAGGTTCTGTTGCCCATTTTGAGACAGGAACTGATCCTTGGCATGAGGAGACTGCCGGAGAGCTGTGACAGACTTTTTCCTGCTTAAATGAGGGATGGAGCAGAGGTGACTTGTAGGGAGAACGCAGTAATTGGGGTGGTTTTGGCAAAATGATGTTCTAGCGCTTATTTTTTCTTGGGTTTGTGGGCTTTTTGTGTGTTTAGCTCATGTAGTGCTAGCCCAAGGCCCAGAGGCTGCCTTAGGGCCAGCAGAGCACTTTGGAAGCCAGTGCAGAAACTGTGTGCTGTTATTACTATCTTTTTAAATAATCCCATTTTACATATCTTTTGTGACTTCCTGTAAATGCATTAATATGCTGAACCAGCCTGAAAAGGAAGTATTTTTGGCCTCTGGGTCTTCGTATTCAAAAAAAAAAAAAGTGGTATGACCCAAATTGAAAATGGTTTCTAAGGAAAAGAGGGTTTTCCTTTGAATCTGAGCTGGCTGAGCACGGTGGGGTTGTGCTTGGTGTGTGTCTCATGTTGCCCTGCCTCCATCCCCAGATTGAACTGGCCATTCTCCGCTTCCCATACGAGTCCTGGGGGACGCCCTTCCAGCAGCTCAAGCAGGTGGTGGAGGAGCCCTCGCCCCAGCTGCCACCTGAACGCTTCTCCAAGGACTTTGTGGACTTCACAGCACAGTGGTGAGGCTCCAGCCTGGCTGAGGAGGGGCCCTGATTCGTAGGGGTTGGATTGGGGCTGGGTTTGCTGTCCTTCGGGAGCCCTTTTCTGCCCTCCTCGCTGTACCTGGTGCTCAGCATGGCAGGAAGTGCAGCCCAAACTGGTTTTGTTCTCAGCCTGACTCACCCAGGCTGGCTGGAAGGTGCAGAGGTTTCTCTTCCCCTTTTCCTGTCACTGCTGCTGAAATGTTGGTGTTTTCTGGCAAAGTGGCAGTGAAACCAGAAGCAACCCCTGGCAGCCTCTGGGTGAAAGCTGCTTTTTGTGGTTTTGTGGGAAGCTGCTCCCCCCAGGAGTCCCCTGCTGCCTGGGTGCTGCCTGGTGCTGCAGGTGCTGGGAAACCATATCCTCTCCTTCCCAATTGTTCTGGTCTGTGTGGGGAAAACTGCAGAGCTGCTTGGCTTGTGCTTTTTGTGGCAAAGCACTGTGTTGCCCTTCTCCAGTTGCCTCCCTGGCTGCTTTGCTGGTGGTTCAAACCTGCTCAGCCAAGGAGAGAGAGGGATGAGTGCAGCCCACAGGGAGCATTTTATGCTGGGTGGGAAGGGGAGATCCCCTGTGACAGACCACATACAGCAAAAGAAAAAGATCCTACAGCCTTTCTCTCCCTTTTTTATTCCCTTCCAGCTTAAGGAAGAACCCAGCTGAGCGAATGAACTATTTAGAACTTATGGTGAGTGCAGAGCTGTTTCTGCTGGTCTTTATTCCCAATTTTGAAACTCAGATCACCTCAAAATACATGGGAGATTTTTCAGGCATGGAGAGGGATGGGTGTAGTGTGTCAGAGGTGGAAGGGTGACTTGATTTTATGGGTGTTAAGGTCAGGGATTCCAGGTGTTTTTTCCCTCTGTCCTATCTACTCTTGGAGAGTTTAGACCTTGAAGGATAGTAGTAGAGCTGCCAACGTGGGGTGTCCTGCTCAAGCTGAAGTGAGAAATGCCAAAGTTCACCTTTTAGCTGAAGAATGGTGTCTGTGGGAGTCTGGGGAGGAGGTTGGAGTCCATCTCCAGCTGTGTGACATCCCCTGGGGGTCTGTGCTTGGTCTTGGTGTCAGCTGACGTTTCCTTTGCTCTCCTTGGCAGGAACACCCTTTCTTTACCTTGCACGACACCAAAGAGACTGACATGGCCTCCTTTGTGACAGAGATCCTCGGGGAAGACTCCTAACTCCCAGCTGCCAGCTCCCTGCAGTCCCTCCATCATGGCTTCCCCGCAGGAGAGCCAGCAAGGACTCTGAGTTCAAGGTGGTTTGCACAAATCACAAATCAAACCTCCCTGGCCTGGGGGCATCTCTGGCCCCATCCAGCCTCGAAATCTCTTTTCTCTTTGCCCTGAGGAAAAAAAATCCCCCAGGAGGAGCCTTTTGAAGCCAACACCTTCCCAGCTAAGCCAAGGACTCTGAAGGCTCAGGAGGTCCCGGGAGAGGACCTGAGCAGAGGGTGCCCCCCCCAGTACCCAGTGCACAGCACATGGGGTTGTGTTTCTTTGCTGCCAGGGGAAGGCAGAGAGAATCAGTGGTGCTGTGCTTCTCCCACTCCTCTTCTGCCTGCCCAAAGCCCCTTCCCTGGAGTCAGGTCTCACTCACCTTCCCTCTGTGCCTGGCTCTCTGCCCCAGGAGCCCACACAGCTTTAGGAGCTTGTGGGGCTCCCTGGGCTGCTCCTCGCACCAGAGGCTGTTTTACTGCCTGGCTCCACACCTTAAGGACCCTCAGAGGCAGCACCAGCTTGGGCATCCCTCTCCCTCAATCAATGCTGCTCCCTTGACAGGGGGTGGTAAACGCGTTTTTCCACAATCGCACCATGACACAAGCTGCAGCCCACGCTGTCCCCACACCTGCCCGTGGCACTTCACCCGGCATCCATCCCATCCCTCATGGGCACAAGGTGATGGAGAGACAGCAGGTGCCTCGTGCTGCCTCTCCTCCCTGGGCTGGGAGGACACATCCGTGCTCCGGGCATCACCTTCCACAGCCCTGGCTGCCTCCACCTTCCCTGGCTCCCTGAGGAGACGCTGCTGTGTCTGCTTTTCCAACCTGGAGCTGCTGTCAGACCTCTCACTGTGACACCAGCTCCTTCCAGAGGCTGAACTCACCCCCCTCGTGTCCCAAACTGTCCCCAACCCCTGCAGGTGCCAGCGAGAGCCAAACCCCAGTGACTGGCCCAGGGCTGCTCACACTTGTACATTTGGTGTCTATATATGATGGACTTTGTTATGTGTTTCCTAGGTTTGATCTAACTCGCTATAAATTAAAGCCCTTCTGTGTGGGAGGAGAGGAGGAGCAGTTTCCTCCTCTGCTGACAAATCCACTGTGAAAACCTGATGTGTTTCCCCATGCTCCCAGCCCGAGGAGCCAGGGGAGCAGGAGGGGTTTCTGGCTTCTACTGTACATGATCACGGATAAACGCACCAGCTGTGGATTTTGGTTTTGTTTTTTGTTTGTTTTTTTTAATAGTTGAGTTTTTCTGAAGGATTTTTTTCTTCTTTTCTAATATATATTTGTGTGTGTGTATGTGTGCTCTATATATATTATATATTTTTAAATCAATGATGAATGTGTGGATGTCTATGTGGCCAGCAGATCTGGCGCAATAACATTTTTCTGGCTAAATTTGGGCAGGTGGGGAAGGGGTCACTAGAAAGCACTCTAGCCTAAGATTACTTTTTTTCTTTCTTTTTTAAAGAAATGCATCTATTTTTTAACTGAATCTTTAAAAATGTTATTCCTGAAATTTGTGCCCTGGCGGCCTGGGTTTCAGGGTGAATTTCCAGTGTTCAGGGTCCCCCTCAAGGAAGAATGATGTCCCCTTAAATTCATCATCCCCCTCCTGCAGTCCAGGGGTTGATGCAGTGCTGGAGACCCCCTGCCTGGGGAACTGCGGTGCTCCACACCATCCATCCCCACGAGCTGCTTCTGGGAAAGCTGCTTTGGGGCAAATGGTTTTCAGTCCTTGATGCATCACACAGCCACGCTTTTCCCTGTGCCATCCCTCTGATCCCCCTCCCTGAGTCAACAAACCCTGAGGGAACCAGCCCAGGTGGAGCTGCACAAACTCTGTTCAGCTTCAGTTTGACCCTGACCCCGCAGCCCACCTCTGGATGGAAAATAAGGAAGTGATTGATGTTCTCCATGTCTCCCTCCTCCTCATCCTGCTCTGCAAACCACCCGACACTCACCTGTATCTGCTTGGTTTGACAGCTTTGCTGCTGAGATGTACAATTGTATTTTTTTTCATAGTTGGTTACTTTGGATTATTTTTGTTTTGAGTTGAGCATTTGGGTTTTCTCCCTTCCCTCTTGGTTTAAACCCTTTTCCCCTTCAACTCGCCTTTTTTTGGTGCTTTGGGGAACCGTGTTCATTTAAAAAAAATTTTTTTTTTATTTGCATGGTTTTTTTATTCTGCATTTCTGCTCCTGGAGAAAGTCCTGATTTCTGTACTTTGGGATAAGGGAGCATCTGCCCTTTCAAACACAGGGGAGGTGGCTCTGGGGTGAGCTTGGGCCTCTGTGGATGAGCTGAGGTTTTGCTGAGGAGGCAAACACACCCCACCTCCCTGTGCCATGTCCTCTGCTTCATTCAGCACAGGTCTTACCTGTCCAAAGCCTGTGTCCCTTTTCACGTCCCTGCTTCCCTGTCCCACCGTGTTCCCTCTGCAGTGGCAGTTCCCTGGGGAGAACCAGCTTGGCTTTAAGGTGGGCGAGGATTTTGACTCATATGGGAAGCCCCTCTCCCCTTGTATTTTTGGGAATGATCTGTACCCTTCAACCCCCGTCCTTGATTCTAATAAAATTCGCCCTCGAACCTGCTGCTTGTCTTCTCTTATTGCTGTTTGAGCATCAACTGGGGGCTGTTTGGGGCAGCAGCTTGGAGGGGGGATCCTGCCTTCTCCTTACATTGTGGGGTGATGCTGCTCCTGATTTGGGGATTGTACAAGCTGTGACCCTTGGGATGGCATCCCTGAAGCCACCCCCATGGCATTGAGGAGGCAGCAGCCTGGGGAGTGATCCTGCTCCTTCTGTATTTTGGTGATGCTGCTTCCGGTCTGGGGCTTCTACAATCAAGGGACCCTCGGAGCTTTTCCCCCCGGGAGCGCTGCCAGGGGCTGCCCAGGGTTCTGGGGCAGGAGGAGGCTCTCCATGGATCGGGGATCCCCTCGAGTCCAGGGTCCCGGGGCAGCACGAGCTGCCCGCGGCCGCGAGGGGGAGGCAGCGCCCGGCGCCGGGACCGGGC
>VWZU01001013.1:865607-894673 GCA_013397095.1 Sterrhoptilus dennistouni
TTTTTTTTTTTTTTTTTTTCCAAAGCCATGCACCTCAGCCCCAATTCTGTTCCTGTTTTTGGCCAGGGGAGACTTCCACTGACTATTACAGCTTGTGTTTACCTGGGTTTACAGCTGGGGTGGCCTGGGTTGATTTTGTTTTTCTTCCAGCTCTGCCTTGCTAGGGGCTCAGTGCTCAGTGCCCCCAGGGTGGCTTCACCCCTACACTGTTTTGGAGAGGCTGAATTTATATAATGGTGTGTATATATATATATATATAAATTGTATTATTTATATTGAGATGGCTTCTTCAGGAGATCCTTCTTTGTTCTGGCTCCTTGGTCACCCAAGTCATACCTTGAACCTCAACACCACAGCCAGGTGTCTCTTACTGGTAACTAAAATTTGGTCTCCAGGCATGTCGGAAACTCTTCTCCTCCCATACACAGCCCGTTGTGGTTTCCCTGTGATTTGGGGGGGCTCTGCTCCCCTGGGGGAGGACACCCTCTGAAAGCCAAGTAGAATTTAATCTCCCTGCAGCGATGAAAGTGAATCCAAGAAAAGTATTTGAGGTGTTTTTCCCTCTCATTAGGAATGGAAGACAGGAGTCTTCTGTCTTCTGGGTACTATACAACCAGCATGAATTATTTAGGACCGAGCATCTCTCTCCGATAAATAATTTTTTTATGTGGGGAGATTAAATCTGAATTTTTTTAAACAATATAATAACAAAAGCAATTTCTCTCTCATAAGTCCTCATATTTCACACAGCAATGAGATCTCAGGCACCCATTCCTGTATTGATCAGCAAATAGGTCCTTGTATAGATTTAGTTCACCCAACCTTGTTTAATTTTGGATTCATTGATTCAATGCAAAGATCTAGATGAAAAGCAAGTGGGCTGTTTCCAGTGCTGGTGATGCTATTTTTAAATAAATCTAGTGCATGCTAAAATAAATATGCAAAACATTTTGTAAGGCCGTGTACGGGTGGGGAGACCAGATGTACTAAAATATTTAACAAACTTTTTCCTGATTTCTGGAAATGAATGTTTTATTTACTAAACACCAGCGGAATTTAATCTCACCCAATGTTTGCTCCGAGGCTGTCCCACACCCATTGTCTGGGGTGAGCAGGAACGTGGGACCTTGGAGGAACTGTCTGTGCACTGACATTGGTGGCACATTTAAATGCAAAGCTCATTAACCGTGTCTGGATTTTTTGTTTGTTTCTCCCTTTTTTTATGTTCATGTTCCTTACAAGAGCAAGAGATGAAATATCCATCTACAATTCCCTTTCATCTCCAGGCATGTTTGGTTGGTTTGGTTTTTTTTTCCTTCTTCCTCTTCTGTTGCTCAGATGACAAAGTTTCTCATTTGGAATTTTGTTTGATTTCAGAAGATGAGAAAGAATTAAAAGTGTCTTCAGGAGGGTGGGCTCACCTTACTCTATCCAGGATCCTTCAGAAAGAGGATGAGTGACTTGGCAAAGGCTCCTGCCCCCAAAGGATGGAGTTCATCCCAGGGTCAGAGCTGCATCCTGGCTTTTCCTTCACCTGGGGTGACCATCCTGCAGATCCTACAGCTCCCAGCCTGCTCTCCTGGGGAATGGCATCCTGCCCTAGTGTACGTGCCTGTCTCCTTGAAACTCTCTGCTTTCAATCCAATCAAATTTAATTGAATTGTGGTTTTTATCACATCTGACGGTGGCAGAGATCTTGCTGATAATCAGATTCCCATGGGAGACATGGAAACGGGGCTGGTGGAGGAGGGAGGAGAGACAGGGGCTTGTGTGAGGCCACTTGGTCCTTGTGAGACACCAGGGAAGTGACACAGCAGCCAGGCTCCATCACTTTGGGATCAGGTCACATTTTCACATTTTGGGAACAGGTGAATTAACTGAGTGTCTCAGTGGGGGCCGAAGCCTGCAGGTTCTGTTGGTTTTGGTTAAAAAAAAAGGCAATTTCCTTGGCAAAGTCCTCCACCTTGCTGCAGGTTGGAGCAAATCCAGCATCCCCCAGCACTCCTGGTACCCAGCTTGGCCTCATCCCGCCCTGCCTGGAGCCTGTGCAGGGACGTGGCTCAGCTTTCTGCACATCTGCCATCACTCACCCACATGTGTGGATGGCAGCAATTAATTATGGGATTCATGTGTGACTTACACAAATTCAGCCGGAAGTGCAGCCCCTGGGTTGGGGGAATATTCCTTGTAGAGCCGTGCTGCCCCCTGCTCCAGATGCCTTTCTGTCAGCAAGTGCTTCATGGGGCAAACATGCTTCATGTTTGTTGTGTATGTGATTTTGGGGGGTAATGAAACAGGAGGGGAAGAGCAAGCAGCAGCCTCTCCTCCACCCCTTGGTCCTTGGCAGGGGCTTGGGCATGGCAGGGAAGGCCTTGGATATGATGAGACACCAGGAATTCCCCCTCAGATTGGGATGAAAACAATATCCTCCACCCTGACCTCAACTTCTCCCCTGAGATGCTGGAGGGACAGGTGTCCCCCATTCCAGTGCCAGTCCTGCTGACCCCGGGCACATGGGGAGGAGAAGATGAGGGCCCACAACACAACCCTGATCCCTGCAGCACCGTGATGTGGTGTTGCCATTGTACGAGGCCACAAGCCTTGCACTGAGTTTGCAGATTCCCAGGACAGAGGCTTGGTGAACCTGCTCTGCCTGAACTCTTCTTGACCTTCCCCAGCTCTGTTTCCCTTGGTTTAGGTGTTACAGCAGTTTTTCCCATCGAGCAGGTGGCTGTGGCTAATTTTCCTCATTGCTGTTTGCATGGTGCAGCCCTGTGGTTTAATACACTCAATCTCCTTGGATCAGAGAATCCCAGAATGGTTTGGGTTGGAAGAGACCTTCAAGATCATTCAGTTCCAGCCCCAGGACAACTTCCACTAGACCAGGTTGCTCCAAACCACGTCCAATCTCTCTTTGAACACCTCCAGGGGTGGAGACAGAAGAGATCTATGACAGTGAACTGCCAGAGGAGGAGGGAGGGCTGTAGTTGTGGGTGTACATGAGGAGACTCCTGCTAGGACCCTGCAGTGTGCTGACTTGGTCCAGGAGAGATAGCAACAAGCTAAGAGACTCAAATATCCCTGCCAGAAGGATGAGAGAACATTGCCAAGACAAGCAGGTGTCCAACAGAGCAACTCTGGCCTGGAGGAGATGGGGGGAGTCTGGAAAGGAATGACGAGGAAAAGAAACTGAGGTGTAAGGTGACAGCTAGAAATAGAAGGGAGCAAGTGATATTTGCCTGGGGAAGGCATGAAGGAAGAGAGATCCCCCGCCCCTTGTGTTCCAGCCTTTCCTCTCAAACCCAGCATAAACCACCTTAAATACTCGTCTCAGCTCACCATGAGAGAGGATGGAGCTGGGTGTGGCAGCTGGGCACTTCCACTGGTCCACTGGCTTGGTTCACACCTCCACTGGTTTGGTTCGGATCAATAATGAGCTAATTAGTTGCTATGGAAATGTAATGTGCGAGAACTTTGGGGAGGAGAAATTATAGGTAATTTTTATTTGTTTGGGCCCTGTTCCTATAGCAACAGGAGAACTTGTCATTGACTACCAGTTGGTTTCCATGGAGTTGGCTGCTAGTTCTGGGTTATTAATGCCTCCAAGCATAAAACAACTTACCTAGTAGGGCTGGTGGATTGTCCTCCATCATCCATGGGAACTTTGCAGTTTGCCCAAGTCGGGGCCCAGCTCTCACAGTGGAATGTGCACGTTCCTAAAAGTTGAGCTGGAGTTGTCATCAACAGATGTAGTGCTGGAAGGATCGATTATTCTACCCCTCTCTTGAATTGAAGACATCGTGGAATGAATAATCCATCACTCCATAGCTTGTTCTACTCTCAGCATTGCCTGATTTTTAATTGGATTTTCTCCATCTTTGGCTTCCAGATGCTTGGCGTTGCTCTGCCTTTCTCTGCTAAATTAAAAAGTCTTTTAGCACCTGGCAGTTTTGCTGTAAAGGGACTTACTGTAATTAAGTCCCTTCTCATCTCACCAGGACTGGTTCTCCTGAATGAAGCCGTTTGTTTTCCTTCAGCCCCTCACCCGACGCGTCCCCCGTTTTTGTGCTCCTCCGAACAAAAGGGATGTGGTGTCTGCTTTGCAGAGGGTTGGAGCTCTGTCGAGGGACCTCTCCAAACTCTTCCAAAAGCCGAGCCTTGGAACCAGACCAAACACTCCTGAGCACTGAAGAGACTGGATTTTGGGAGAGATTGGTTTTATGATAGGTTGTAATTTCCCTCCCACCAGCTAACTCCTCAGCTTTCCACAGGTGATAATTACCCAGTAGGAGCTAAAATGTCTCTCCCCACTCCCCTCTTATCAACCCATTCTCCACTTTGAAGGCATTGCCACTTCTTTCCACAATGTCCTGGCCAATCTCTGCAGCCAAGTTAGCTCGGAGTGCCTGCCCATCCTCTGTTGTCTTGGAAGATGGTGCAATATCCACCACCTCTCCCCGCGGAGGCCAATCTCGCTCCGGCTTTGAAGGCAAATCAGTTGATCAGCGTGTGGATAAACCTTTAATGATATTTGGCTGAGCTCACCACGCAGTCAGAAGGGAGGCACAAGCAAAGGGCAGCTCCTCACAACCAGCCCTTCCTTGGATCTCTTGGCAAGCTCAGCTGCTGGCCCCCAGCTCTGCATGCTGTGCTCGCAGCTGCTCCGGCCCCATTGGTGAGGCACAGCCCAAATGTCTCCAGTGAGGGTGCAGAAGGATGGAGGATGAGTCTGAGGATGAAGGCTGGCTGTGGAGATGGGAGGAAAGTCCTGAACCATCCAGGCAAAGCCAAACCTTCAAGGTGGAGGAAAAGCTTCATCCAAGAGCTCCTGCATCTCCTTACTGGCACTTGATTTGCAGATAAATTATGTAAGAAATCCCTCTGCAAACTCTGTGTTTGTTCTACCATATGTTTCTTTCCACGAGCAGTGCCCATGGAGGGAGAGGCTTGGGAAGTCCTGTATTTAGGCAGCTGGCAACGATGGCTTTAGCACAGACTGGCTGTTGGATGAAGAGTGTTATCTGGGTGAAGGGAGCACATCCAGCACACCAGGAACCCAGCTCTGGGTTGGGAATCCAGGCTGGAGACCCAGGAAATGAGGGCAGTAGGTGCCCAGGACATGCTGTGCTGGGAATACACCATGCTGTCCCTGCCTGGGGGCAGCTTCTGGGGTCTCTCTGCCTGTATCAGTGTCATGGCTATAAATAAAAGGGATGTTCTGGGTGGTCACCTCCAGCCTGGCTGTGATCCGTGACTCACCAGCTTCCTGTCCACAGCAACGCTTCGGATTGACTCACGGCTATGGGAGTGTTTCACCATGAGCCCACAGCCCTTTGATTTCACCAGGCACCCTTGTGTGTTTACAAACAAGAGATCTCCATTTCTGGGCTGTGAAATCTGGTGACATCCTGCAAAGCCACACGGCAGATGATGCTTCATCCCGAGCTTCACCTGGTTCTCCTCCTCCTCTTCCCTCATGTGTGGCTGGAAAGAAATGCTTCCTGGCTTGGTTTGAGCTGCAGGTCTCCCAAGCTGGGCTTTGCTTCACCTGTGTTGTTGCAGTCCCTTGAAAAATCAGTGTTTTCCCACTTAATGTCTCAGCCTTCCTGAGCCTGGAGCATCCACAGCTCTGCACCAGAGAAGGCATGTAGCCTCACGGAGCTGTGGGAAGGCAAATGATGTGGATCTTCTCCAGCCACTCAGAAGCTGTTTGAAATAGCATCTGACGAGGGGTCTGAGCATGGAGAGTACCCAACATCTGAGAAGGTGAGACCAGTCTTTGAAAAATGGCTTTGATTCACAGAATCATGGAATAGTTTGGGTTGGAAGATCATCTAGTCCCAACCCCCTCATCATGGGCAGGGACTTTGTGTTCCTGATGACAGTGGAGCTGTGCTGCTTTGCTCTGAGCATCTGTCACCACCGTGGCACAGCAGGGGAAAGGATGGCGTGTGCCATGTCACAAGGTAAGGCTAGTGCCAGCTGAGAGAGCTGTCCCTCGGGGATGTGATGGCTCCTGGCACGTCCATGTAGGGCTCTTCTCTTCCAGCCCGTGCCCCTGCTCTGAGGGATGTGGTGGAGCCACCGTGGAGGGGTGTGATGGGAAAGGCTGGGGTGGCTGTGGTGAACACTGGAGATCCCGCCCAGCTCTGTGGGCACTGTGGTGGGAGGAGGACGCAGGGTTTGTTTATATGACACACGAGCACATGCTTTTACTCTGAGTAACCTTCTCCTGACAGACCATGGAGGCTTCCACCATGCCCTGTGCCCCCAGAGTGGTCCATGGGAGAGCCATGGAGCCATGGGCTCCACATCCATTATCACATCCAGTATCTGTCCCTGAGAGCTGGCAGCAAGAAGGTGGCCATGGAGGAGCTCCATGCTGGGACAAGCCTGGGTGACTACTCCTTGTCACCCAGCAGCTCTGCCGTGACTGTAACAGGCAGGTTTGGGTTGTTCTCCACAAAGTAGGCAAGACCTGTTTGGGTACGATGTTATCCAGACCTCCTGCCCCAGGTTTCTGCTGTCCCCAGCCCTTTGTGACACCTTCAGCCAGCTTTCTTGAGAGTCTCTCTAGTGCTGAGGTGTCCAGATGGGCTTATGGTGAAGCCTGGGGTCCTTCCCAACACTTACCTTTGCCTCCTAACAGCCCCAGGATTTGTCCACACCCGAAAGGTCAAGCAAACTTTAGAGCAACTGAATTACCCATAGAATGGTTTGGGTTGGAAGGGATCCCAAAGATCATCCCATTCCCACCCCCTGCCATGGGCAGGGACGTCTTGCACTGTCCCAGGCTGCTCCAAGCCCCAGTATCCAACCTGGCCTTGAACACATCTTCACAGTCCACCCATTTTTGTTGTTGGTTTTAACAAGCCTTAGCTTGGACTTGGATCCTGCTGTGATCCTCCAGATCCTGGTCCTGGAGCAGCTCAGGAACAGGCAGGGAGAAGCATTTATCCTCATGTATGACCTCACAGCTTCAGTCTAAAATAAAACTGAGGAGCATGAAGGTGTACTAGAACAGCAGATAGCAGAGCTACACTGGAGCAAGCCCAGGTTAGATTAGTCCTGGGTGAGAAAACCCTTTTACCTTTAGGAATGGCTATAACAGACCCCATCCTGCACAAAGGACTTGCTGGCAGCCTCCTCCCTTCACCAGCTGTGGCCAAGAGGAGGCTGCATATGCCAAGGGGTGGATCTCCTGCAGCCTCCCGTCCACTCCCTGCCTGCTGACAGCCTTGCTTCACTGGGAACATGTCTTTCCAGGTGAGCACGGCAAGGTGTTTCCTGTGGAGCCACTAACCAGTGGTTGAGCAGGCGTTGCTGGCTTGAAGGCAGGTTCTCCACCTTCCCCAGTCCTTTCCCTGCTCTGGGTCCATCCGTGGGGAAACAAACGTCCTCTTGGAGCTGCCGATGTTGCCCGGCTCCTCAGCATCGCCCAGGGGAGCAATGGAGATGTGGTGGTCTCCTCTGGGCTCTGGCAGAAGAAGAGGGTGGTGAGGACTGGCTCCAAAGAGGTGAGATCTTCCTCCACCAGTGCTTGGGAGGTAGGAGTAAGAGGAGAGCTCCAGGAGCCATTAGGAGCTGGCTGAGTGTGAGTCTGGGGAGATGAGTTGGGGAGGGATGGGATGGGTGAATGTGTGCAACTGCTCCAGCCTTGTTTCACCTCCCACTGAAGTCCAGAAAGCTCCTGGATTGCCAGGAAGTGTCATTTGGAGGTTCAAAGCAGTGATCTACAGCAGTCCATGTCTGCTGGAAGTGTTCTAGACACTCAGGGGATGAACCAACCATCCCCCATGGGGCTTGGAAGGGTTAGGAGGAAATCCGGGTGTTTTTCTGCAGGCCTGGGCTCCTCATCTGCTCCCAGTGGTGAAGGGAAGAGTGGATGTGGTGACCTGGGGGTTATCTCGGTGCTTGAAGGGACTCAGGGTGGTTTCCTGGTCTAGCTCAGCGTGCAGCAATGTGCTCCAGCCCCAAGCAGGGCTTTTCTTCCCTGCTGGGCAGCAAGGCCAGAGCAGGTGTCTGTTTTTGCAGGAACTGTTTCTGCAAAGGCATTTCCTTGCTCTGTCCTTCCCCACCTCACCACAGGCTTTTCCATGGGGGTTCCTGGGGGCTGTCTCTGGCAGGACTCCTTGGACTTTTGGACACTGATAGGGATTTTGTTCTGGGTGTAGGGACAGATCGTTTTGCGTCTCTTGTAAGCTGCAGGGCAGGCTGTCCTAGGGCTGGTGGCTCTCTGGGGATGCCACCCTCTGTGTCTGTGCCAGGGAGGTGCTCACAGTGCCCAGGGTTCAAGGGGTGCTGCCATGAGGATCTGACTCTGGGTGGGACCCACAAGGCACGAGTTTCATCTCTAGGACACCGTGCTCCCTTCTCCCTTCTCCATCCTGTTTAAACTTTCATCACCCAATCAGCTTTTGCAACTGAGCAAATATCGTCTGGTAATTAATCTGCACAGATGGGCTTTGTTTGAGCAAGCTGGTGTGCACTGGCCTCAGAGGAGGGAGCAGCAGGGGGTTGGGGTGGGGGCACCTCACCACTCCCTGCTCCAGGCTTTTCCTGTGTCCAGGAGATTCCTGGGATCACCAGATCTTTTGGAGCTGAAGGTTACCCAGGACATTTGGTTTTGTCAAGGGAGACAGACACGAGAAAATAAGTTTTGTGAAACCCTGATGGAGCCAGGGAAGAGGGGAGGGAGGAGATTCCCACTCCTCTCTTGCCTCCTCTTGAGCTGCTCCATGCCCTGTGATCACAGCAGCCAGGTTTGGACATGGAAAATGTCAAAATGCTGTCAAAGATCTCACCCAGAAAACCTCCAAGGAAATGGGAATCTGCATCTCCCAAGGAAAATAAACATTTTGGAAGCTCTCAAGTGCTTCAACACCCTTGAATTATTTTTGCTCCTCTGGTAATTATTGCCTCAGTTTGTGCTGAATTGGCAAAGTACTCCTGTTGCCCCAGAACCTCATTTTTCAGGTGAATCACTGTTAGGTGATGTTTTCTGCTGCAGTGGTGGCCACAAAAGCTCACAGCACCATGGCCACAGCTGAGGGAAGAGGAGGCAACTTCCCAACCCTGTTAGCACCAGACCCAATTCATTGAGAGCTCAGGGCTCTGCCTGCCCCTGCCCTGTCAGGGGAGTGCATTTCTGGGGACAAATTGAAAACAAGGAGCTGTCTCCTGAGCCCTTTTTTGACTGAGCCCAGACACCATTAGAGAGAGAGAGACATCTCCCCCACCCACATCTGCTGGCTGCAGGTGATAGATGCCACAGAACTCCATTTATTTATAAACTACAGGAGAGCAGAGCAGCACTTCCCAGCCTCAGAGACTTCCCCCTACCTGGCAGCCAGATCCCAACCCGAGCTGCCCTCCTCCCTGGCCTCGATTCTGTTTCACTGCCGGCAGCTGGGGCTGCTCCTGTTTTTAATAGAGCATTTCTAGATTACAGCAAGTGACAGGAGAGTGATTTGTGATGGGTCAGGTTTCCTGCCCTTTCTCTTATAGCCCTGGCTTATAAAAATATACTCCCTCTGGGATTGCTTCGGGTCCATCTTTGTTGGCTGGTTCAAATCCCTCTTTTTTATTTGTGTCAGGAGGGCTTGGGAAAGCTTGATGCCTCCTGGTAGCAGTGCCCAGTCCTTGCCATTGCTCCAGGGTGGGGAAGGATGATTTCCATCTCTGTGGAAAGGAAGGGAGGTGCCCTGGGACCCTCAGGCAGGGAAGGACTCACCTTGACCCCACTGGAAGTGAGGCCTTGGCCATCACACAGTCCAGTTTCACAAAGACTCATCTGATGTGCCCTGTGTGTGCTTTGCCTTTATTTAGAGGTCACTGCCTTTATGAAAATCTCTGGCTCAAGAGGGAATCTGTTGGCTTTGGTGTGTGGCATGAGGCTGCCTTTGGTGGGGACTGCTGTCTCAGGAGACATCAGATGAGCAATTAACTGAGGCTGATGAAAGGATCAAGGGAAGAGCTCAATGCAGGAAGCAGCATGGATCACATCACCACCCCTTTGTGCCCCACTCTGCCTCACTATGGCTTCTCACTGTTTTAGGAGATCTCAAAGGGCCTCACAACCACCACTAAATAGAGATTTTTTTTTTTCTGGGCAATCAAGACTGTCCCTGCTTCCCAGATAGGGAAACAGAATGGGGAGAGATGAAGCTGTTCACCCAAGCCCAAGCAAAATCTCAGCAGCAGATCTGAGTCCCAGCCTCCAGCATGGCTGCAAATCCTCCTGCTGATCTCTGTTTTGCTGAAGTGCACCAGGGGATTTTTAGTGGTCCCATTGAGACCATTTTTCTCTCCTTACTTCCTCTCCACCTTGGCAGAATCCATTTCCTTTATTTGCTTTAGGCTTTCACCATGACGACAAAGATAAGTGACAAATCCCTTTCTTCTGCAGGACCCCTCTTAAAATCCCAGGAAGCCTCCTTAGCCTGTACAAGTGGATGCAACTCTTGTTCCCCAGTGCTAGAGGTGCCAGTTCTTCCCTTTGAGAGCACTTCAAGCACTTCCACTCCAGCTTGTAAGAGGAACAGCCCAGATCTCGCTGAGAGCAGAACATTTCCAGGACCTTCAGGAAGGCAGAAGCACAGCAGGACAGGCAGAGGAGGCCACCAGCCCTCTGGGACAGGCAAGGCAAGGAGAAGGCACCTTGCAGGATAAGGTGGCTGGGCTGAGCCAGTGCTGCATCCATCCCAAACAGGTTGGAAGTGCTGGTTGCTGGCTGCATCCCTGTGCCGTGCTGAGGCTGAGCTGGAAGGAGCCCAGGGAGAGAAAATTGGCTGGCAGAGGATCTGGTGAGCAGCAAAGGGCTTGTTGCTCAGGCAGGAAATTGCTGTGACCCAGAGCCCTGGGCTCTGCTGAAAGTCCCCCTCCTCTGGGGATGGTGTGGGCAGATCTGTGGTACCCAGCCCCACAGGACCTGCAGAACCACAGCTAAAAACCAGCTGGGAATTGTGAAAATGCAAGTCCTGGCTGTTGCCACCTGCAAGGGGACTGTGCTGCAGTGTCCCAGCATGGCACAGCCCTGAGTTCAGCTCCTGGTGCCTGTGCCCAGGCTCCCAGGGCAGGGAATCATCCTCCCTTGCAGCACTTTGGGTGGCTGAGATGCTTCTGCAACAGCAGTAACTGGCTTTAGGTCTGATTCTGACCTGACAAAGCCCTGCTAATGCAGCTCCTGGATCAGAGCCAGCAAAGCTGGGGTGGAATTTCACCTTTCTCCACAGAGGAAGGTGCTCAGACTTGGATATGTGCAGGCAACATCTCTCTCCTGCTCAGACATCTCTCCCATTCCCAAGCCAAGCAGTGATGGGAGCTGCTCTCCCTGCAGGAGCTGTGGGGTGGGGTTGGCTTGTGGCACAAACATGGGCTCAGCCTCCCAAAATCACTCAGGAGTGCAAATCTTTGCCTGTTGCAGGCATGGCGTGGATGGATATGATAAGCTGTTAGTTGGGATGGAGGAAATGCATATCTAAGACATGGCAGGGTGGGCAGGCAGAGGAAAATGTTCAGGGTCTGGTTTGAGAGCTGTAAGCAGCCTCTTCTCCTTGAGCTGTTCCCAGCCCCATGAGCATCTGCTACCAAAGACAGGTAGGGAAAAACTTCCACTGCCTTTTGAGGATTTTATAGAGAAATGGGGAAACCAAGACAGGGAGATGTGCTGAAATTCATGCCAGGAATTAATCTGAAGTGCTTGGGCTCCCTTAGCTTACATGTCCCTCTGTCTTGTTCCTCCTTCTCTGGACTAATGGGGTCAGGGCCAAGGTACAGCCCCATCTTCATGAGGAAAACAGAGAGCTCCATGTCCATAGCCTGAATATGCAGTAAAAACATTTGCAAGATGGAAAGGGTCTGGAGAGGCTGGTTTCCAGAGGAGTTTTTGGATGCTGAAAGACCCAGAAATGCCAAAAAATCCAATGGCTGTAACAAATCTATAGATCCAGCAGGTTTGACAAAGCAGAGGTGAAGCCTTTCCCTAAGGGAGGGAAGGGAATTTGGGGGGTGGGAAATCTCCCTGGCAGTTATGCCATCCCTTTGGGAAACAGGACGCCAACCTGAAAGAAGTGGCCCCAGACTCACTTCCACCCCCCAGATTAAGCAGGAGGAGACAATAAAAAAAGCACAGTGTCCCGACAAATATAATTAACAAGGAAAAAAAAAAAAAGGGAAAAAAAAAAAAAAAAGAGAGAGAGAGATTTTTCAAAGTTTGGGCCCTCAGCAAGGATGTTTTATTCATGGCCCGGCAGGGAACTGCTGGCGGTGCCATTAATTATGGGAGCTGTGGGTGCTGCGCCTGCTCCGGAGAGCTGGGCTCACCTTTATCATCCTGACACCTGGAACGGGGAGCTGGGGCAGCCTGTGGGGCCACCACGCTCAGGGACACGAGCCTGGCTTCCCCTCCCTGCCACCATCCTTGCTGCTGGATGTCCTCAGCCATCCAGAGCCCCATGCCGTGCTTGGGGGATGAGCACCGCATTCCCAAAAAATGCAGAGGCGGATCGAGGGTGGAGAAGCAGCCCCAGGGATCACCAGCCTCCCTATGGCTGGAAAGATCTTGGTAGTGTCACTGAACCTGCACTTGGTTGCTGGTTAAAGACCCAAATCAAAAGGGATAATGACGATATAAAAAAGCATATTCAAAGCACACCTAAAGAGCTGGTTGGAACCATCCCCAGGCTTGGTGCACCCCCTCCAAGAGCAGCTCGCAGTTCTGATTATTTCCTATTCTGGGAAGTCTCCCCAGTAACTTTCCAGAGAGGTAATAAATAAAATATTTAGTGTTCAGCAAACTAAAGCAGGTGCAAGAACAGCACAAGTGGGAGAAGGGACCTGGGAAGGGTCCCTGTGGGAGCCAGCTGCAGCTTCCAGAGATGTGAAGGAGAGGGACCAGCACAAATGGGGCCAGTCTGGGAGAAAGGTGACCTTGCAGCAGAACATCCCTGTGCATCACATTTATACCCCTGGAAGTGTTGAAGGCCAGGCTGGATGGGGCTTGGAGCAATCTGGTCTAGTGGAAGGTGTCCCTGCCCATGGCAGGGATTGGAACAAGCTGAGCTTTAAGGTCCCTCCCAACCCAAACCATTCTGGGATTCTATGAAAATATTGCCATGAAAGAAACTTCTCCAAAAATCTCTTTGAAATACAAAAGTGGTGAAACAAGGCTGGAAACTGGGACAACAGCCTGGGGGTAGAAGAAGAGGGTGACCTGTGGCATCATTAGATCCAGTCCAGGGCTGTACCCAGGGGTGCTGGTGCGCCTGGTTGGTGGCATCGCACAAAGAACAGGGTCTTTTGTGTCTGCAGAGCCTGAAAAGGCAAGTGACAAACCAGGGGAAGCTTTGAAACAGCAGGAGCATCCTCAGAGAAGCAGATGCTGGATTAATGAGTGAAACAACCTTTGGCTGCCTGCAAGGAGGGCTGGTCCCTGGGAGTGTCAGACAGCGGGTGGCTGGGGACCCACCAGGCTCCTGCTGTCACCTGTGCTTCGGGGAGCTGATGACAAGGGACAGTCCTGCCTGGCTCTCCTGGGAGGCTGCTGGGACCAAGTGCTGCATTCACCCATCTCTTTTAATCAAGGTAATGCTCAGTTGTGCCCGGGCCCGGGCGGTGTCACGGGAGGATTGATGACCTGGCACACCCAACCCCGGTGACAGCCTGGGCTCAGATGGCCCCACTCATCCGCACTTCCAAATCCAAACTGCATTTCATTTCTGCAGGAGATGCAGGAAGGGAAGGGGCTGTCTGAGCACTCCTGACTGCATTCTCAGCCCCAAATCTCTCCTGCCTTGCTACCCCATACAGAGGGCTCCACCAACCCCAAATCTCTGTTGCTCCACAGAGGGATGAGCTCTGTTCCTGACCTTATGGGCTCCAGTTGGATTCAGTGGGTTTTTAGGAGCAAATAATGTGTCTAAAGAGTTTTGTCTGGGGGATTCCATCCTACACTCAACGGGCTCATATCCTCCAAAATGCAGAGGGGCCCTGGGACCCAGTCAACCCCTGGGCTGTGTGATCAGGGGATCAGCATCAGCTACTCAGGGGTATTAGCAATTAGCTTAATTGGTGTGAGTATTAGAGGGAAGATGGTGTACTCTTGCCCAGCTCAACCTAATGAGAGGAACAGCATCCTCCTCCCCAGCCTGCTGGTTATAAATAGGAGGAAACAAGCAGGGTGGGTTGGATGCTGGGCAAGGGTTGCCTGGTGTGGGGTCTGGTGGAGGGGGGATGAGTTGTTCCTGTGCTCAGCCCCTCGGTGCCTCCCCCAGTTCCCTCAAGGGGGTCTTTAGTGCAGCATCTTCGGGGGAGGTAGCGTGGGACAGTCTGTCACTGCAGCAGGGCTGGGCTGGCTCCCAGGCATGGCAGCTCCATCTGCTCCTGCAGAAAGCCCTCCTGTTCCGCCTCCACAGCCAGCCAAAGGTACCTCGTAACCCTTGCTCGGAGCTGGCTCCACACAAAGCCCTGTGCTCTATAAAAAGCCACGCTCCCTGGGAAGAGCCCCGCTGTATTAGGACTTTTTTTAGAGACACCTGATGATGAGCAAATCTCCCCTACAGTCAGGAGTGGATGCTCTTGGAAAGCAGGTCTGGGAAGAAAGGGTTTGTGAGGAGAAAAGGGCATGTCCATGGGGCGGAGGGGCAGGGACCTGCTTCTCGTGGACTAAGCTGTTCAGGGGTAATCAGCAGCAGCACTTGCCTTATCCCTGAGCCCTTCTTCTTGCTCTGAACGTGTCAGTCCCTGAAACTTTAATGCCTTTACACTGATGCTTTAATTATTAAGTGTGGAGGTAATAGAGAAGCCACGCTGGAAGAAGTGGCTGCTGTGCAGGGGTGCTATCCTGCATCCCAGGCATGCAGGAGGCTGCAGCGTGGATCTGAGCATCTCAGGGTTGCTGTGCTGAGCAACACAGATCAGACACTGCTCTGGCTTCCTTCTTAGGGCTTTTTGGAATTTCTCACATTATATCCCTGCTCTGCAGGGACCACAGAGGGTGCTCCCTGCCCATGGTGTGTTTGCCTGGTTAAGTTTACCAGAGGGGGTGGATGTTCTTGAGGGACTGACAGAGGAGATGTCTGTGATCCCTCTGAATGAATGTCTGTGCCTTGGTTGTCTGTAATTTGGGAGAGAACTGTGAGCTATGTGGCTGCTTCCAAGGTTCTTTCCCAGAGGGAACTGTGTCAGATTGAAGTGGAGGGGAATGAGCTCGTCTGCAGCCACGATCGGAGCCTGATGGTGCTGGGGAAGAGCCTCCCTCTAGCTACAAAACTGCACCGTGCTTGCCAAAAAATGTAAAGCCCTTGTGCTAACAGGGTAATTAATTAATTACAGCTCATTAGAAGAATTACAATCCCATTAGTTCCTTTGGATCATGATGGGGGGGAGCTGATCCACAGAGGATGAGACTGAGGGCACTCCAGGCTGCTGAGAGCTGCTCTTTTCACTGGGGAAACTGGGAGTGCTCTGAGGCTGATTTGTGGGGATGGGGTTCTGCTCAGAGAGCCCCTCTTGCCAATCCCCAGATGATGGCCCTCTGCTTCCAGGGAAGCAGACATTGAAATTTCTCCTGCCTTCCCAAAACAGCAATGCCAGCACTGCTGTGTCCCAGCCTGCTCCCAGGAGCTTGTGCTGGTTGTCAAACACTGCTCTGTCCTGCCGTGCTCTGCCTACATCCCCTTTTAGAGCTGCCTCATGAGACTCTGTCTGAGGAGGGATGGATCAGGATAAGTATCTGATCCCATGTGGGACAGGTCATGGGGTCCTGGCACCACAGCTCTCTGCTCTCTCTGAAAGCAAATCCTCCCTCCTGCCCTCCTTCTCCCCTTGAAATCCCATTAACGCTTCCCTTATTCTGTGCTTCATGTTGCTGTCACTCACTGGTTGCTCGGTTCTTTGATCCCTTTAATTTATTATTTTTATTTCACAGAATCTTTTATTATAATTTTTTTTTTTTTAAATAAGAAAAGGCTCTATCATCGAGGCTGGGTGAGCGGGGACCTCTCTGATTAAATATAGCAATGAGACGTGCTGCTCACCGCGTGCCAGCCCTGGGGTGTAGGGTTTGTCCTCCCAGCACTTGAGCAGTTTCCCTCCTCCTCCTCCTCCTCCTCCCTGCTGGGACATGGAAGAGTTCTAGGGCCTGCCACGAGTCCAGATAAATTGCTCCAGACCTTAAGCCCTGACTGGAACAAACACCAAGTTTCCTCAATTTCCGCTCCCTGAGCCTGATGTTCAGAATCTGGGCATTTCTGTAATGCAGTAACATACCTCATGAATAAAGATTAAGTTGATTAAAAAGGAAAACCCAGAGCAAGGCTGAATAAAAGTGATTTCCAGAGATTAGATGCTCTGGCACATCAGGAGTTCCCTAAAGGGCTGAGCTAACATGTTCAAACATAAGAGCTTTAAGCCCTCTTCCCTGCTTTGTAACTAATGGCTTTGGGTTGGGAAGACAGACTCTCCCACTTGATAATTGTCCCTGTGGGACACACTGAAGTTTCATGCACTGTTCCAGAGGCCAGGACCCCCTGTAACCTGTTCCCTGCTTTCCATGGGATGAGCTTTGGGCAGTAGTTGCACAGCACCTCCCCAGTGGCCAGATGTGGGGGAAATGGAACAAAGAAGAGGGATGAGCCTTGTACCCCAGCAGCCACAGCTTCTTTCATGCTCCTGGGTCCCAAATCTGGGGATAACTCTCCTGTGTGACTGAGTCTAAGGAAGAGAAATAGTGAAAATCAAAGTTTTCTTCTTATTTGTGAAAGCAAGACTGAATATGAGGTGTGTCCAGGTGATGCCCCAGCAGACACTGTCATGTCTCAGGTACCTGGAGCAGACAAGGAAAAACACCCAACTCCTTTTGCTCTGCATCAAATTCAACGGGCTGGTGCTGTCACAGCCTGAGCTTTCCCTCTGCCACATAAAAACAAAGGTACATCCTCTCTGAAAAATGGGGAACAAAGGGGGGAATAAGCCCCACAGTCTTTTCTTTCTGCAGGGAATCTTCTTCCCTGGATAGCCCTGGGCCCCAAAGCTTTGAACCTGCCTCTTGCATGTCTGAGGTGATGCTCTGGTGTACGTTGGGAAAGGGGCACTGTGTGTTCTTTAATGGGACAGCAGGGAAAGGAATGTGCATACGTAATCTGGAAAATCTTTTGTCCGGGATTTGCAGGGGTAGATATACAGACAGAATCCAACTTGCTCCATTTTAATGATGCAACCTCTGTCTTCCTCAGAATTTCCCATTTGTGCTCAGGGCTGCAGCAAGGTCACTGCTCTGGGCTCTGGGCCAGGGCTGTGTCTTGCAAAGCCATGTTTGAGTGAGACCCTTCCTGTACCTGAGAGATGATAATGTAATGGGCCTTTTAAATTCTGATCTGAAAATGTGAGCTTTTCCACGCCACATATCCCACTCCCCTGTCCCCATTTCCTTTCCTCTCTGGAGATGCTGTCACTGAGCTAATGCTGGTTGTGCCTAACTAGGAAACCAGCCCCAAGGTGAGGCTTTGTGTGTCCCAACTTGTGGGGAAGTCCACCCCGAGGTGGGCACACCTGGAATGGAGCATCCTCAGGTGGCAATTCCAGAGCAGGATGCCAGCAGGAGCGAGGGGTAGAAAATGGAGCTAATTTAAAGATTTCCACGATGGATTTCTAAACTTGATTATGCAGCTGGTAGCTGGTGATGGCAGAGTCTGAACTTGGCCATTCAGGGTCCTCTTCCTTGTCCCTGCATGACCCAGGGGCTGCCATTCCTGCTGTAGCATTTCCTTTTTGTGTGTGTGTGTGAGAGTCAAATTCCATCATGGGTAATTACACCCCGTCTCTTCAAATCCCTTGGGGAGCAGGCAGGCAGTTGCTGGTCCTGTGCCTGCCAAAGGAGTCTCAGGTGTCAGGGAGCTGCAGCCTGGAGGTGGCTGCATTGCAGGCTCTGAGATGCTCACAGGCACTCGCACCGCCGCGGCTGCTCCACTCTCTGCTTTCTTATCCAAATAAAATGCCTGTCTTCCTCCGAGTTTCTGATGGGAGGGGGGTGGTTTGAAGGGTGTATTCATGTGCTGCCTGTGCAGTTGGGACAGTTGCGCTCTGATGCTGAAGGATGCTGTGTTGGGAAGGTGGGAAGAGCTTTGAATCCAACTGGAAATGCAGCTGGTGGAGCGGCAACTCCCCCCTGCTCCTCTCCCTTCTCCCTGCAGTCACAGCCATTCATCCCAAGCAGTTGTATCCAGCGCTGTGTTTCAGCAGGAATTGCTTCCCCATCAATCCAGCTGCTATTTCTTTCCCCCTGAGGCTTCCAAAGGCAGTAAGTCCGCAGCAATGTGCAAATACTGGAGAGCTGAGCATGGGGGATTAGTGACTTGGCAATTAAAATATTTGACCTACATCTTGTTGAGTACCACCAAGGTCAGATGGAGCTGTGCTTCTTCCCAAAACTTCTTCCTGAAGGAATTTTATTGTTGCAGTGACTTCTGTTGGAACAGGCTGCTACTGAATACGAAGGGAAGGGCTCAGGGTCCAGATCTGTGGGGCTGTGCAAAGGCTGGACTCCTCAGCAGGGATTTTGGGGGTGTTGGGAGTTTCTGAGGGTGGGCTGGAGATCATCTCTACAGCAAAACACCCCATAATATTTACAGGACTCTTCCCACAAACACGGCAGAGAACAAGCATCTCCTTTTGTTCTCGACATTGTACGTGCTGAGAATCCTTGTCCAAACAAATGAGTGGGTTTTTCCTCCAGCAAACATCACAGATCTCTCCTTTTTTAATTTTTTTTTTCTCTTCTCCTTTTCACGTGTTGTTGGCTCTGTTCTGCAAACAATGTTCTTTTCAAGCTGGGGCAGAAAACTCTGTGTGTGTCCAGAGCACGATGTGACGGCAGGAGCCGGCGACGTCCGCTTGGCAGGGAGATTAAGCGGAAGACTTTTATAAAGCTCCTCTCATCCCAAAGCAAGGGGAGGGGAAACAAAAACAAAGCCCCCCCAGTACTGCTGGATTTGGATGGTTTGCTCACAGCTGGGGCTACAGGGACAGTAGTCAGAGGGTTCCTGGACACCCCTAGCCTGAGGTCAGGCACAAACCCTCCTTGGATTTGAACGGTGATGAGTGGCTGTAACAGGGCTGGAGGAAAACTGTGAATTTGCTGCTTTGGACTGTGGGCTGTTGATTGTTTCTCCAAAATCCACTTCTATGGCTGGCATCCTCCAAGAACCCAGGGAAGATGTTTTGGGCTGTAGTTTGAGTTACAACAGGGATCCCTTGTTGTGACTGGGTACAGCAGCCTGTTACTCCTACCCTTGGAAAAGTGTCTGCCCTGAGCCTGCCTGCTCCAGGCAGGGCTGCTAAGACACCAACTTGCTGCCAATCTAAGGGAGTCTGGAGTTCCTACCTCCTGAAGCTGAGCAGAGGAGTCTGTTGGCATGTGCTAAATAAGCCTGGAAGTGATTGCAGCCCCTTGGGTGTGATCACAGGGAAGGGCTGTGCAAAATCCCTGGGCTGGGAGTTGCTGCTGGCTCCAACACTGTGAAATCCCAGAGCTCCTTCCCCTACCTGCTAAGTAGGTGCTCCAGGATGCTGTCTCAGAGCAGAAGCCCAGGCCATTGTTGGTCCCAGCTGATCCTCAAACCAGACCCCAAAAACCAAGTGGATCCTCACCTCCCAAGGAAACCCTGACCCTCAGGTTTTACCTGTTAGACCCAAGAGCGTAAACTTTTACCAAGAGACTCAAGTAACAGGTTTATCTAACAGGTGCAATGCCAGATTTTGGCATTTAGAAAATGTTAGCTAGTTAGAAAATATAAACTAACAGGTTTGCAGAAACCCCCATGGTCTGTCATTCTGCATGGAAATCACTCACCCATTTTTTCCATTTTTTTTTTTTTCAGTGGGGTGATGCTCCTCAAAAGGTGTGAGGCTGGGGTGAGAAATTCCCAATTGCTACTGGGGACTCACCTCAGTGAAGGTCATTGATACTGTTTGCAGTTATGCTGCCTGCCCTGGTCCTGCCTGGCTTCCCTTGCCTCCCCAGGATCACTCCAGGTGGGATTTGATAGCTTGTCTTTATTGAGCCGTGCTGTCCTTGGAGCCTGATAGCAAGAATTTCTTGCAGAGCCATAAATGTCTTCAGGGCTACCAGTCTGTGAGCCAGCAGGGAGCAGGGAATTGCTGAGTTTGGGTAAACTTGTCATTAGAGAGAAAATAGTTCTTCAGGTTCCTCCCTGAGCAATACACGACTTAAAAATAAACCCTCAAAACAACAACGAAAAAAACCCAAAAAAACAACCTCTTCAACAACATACACCTCAGCATGGCTCAAAAGAAAAAGAACATCTTTTTTCATTCAACAAATTTTCCTGCAACCTCTCCCTGATTTTCTTGGGGAAATGAACTTCTGGCTAAACCTATTCAATCTCACAAAGCATTTCAATTTTGACAAGAGTGCATATTTTGGAGGAACGTGGTTTCATCAGAGTTTCTCCAGCCAACTCTAATCCCAAATGCCTCGCTGTGACTAAACCTCATTTCTATGTTAAGTACTTGAGCTTGCCTGTAAGGACCAGGTAAAAACTCAATCAGTCGAGTAGCCTCCCTGCAGCTGCCTTGTTAAACAGTGAGCTTTTAAAACTTTTCTCCTTTTTATCTTAATGGAGAAGAAGTGGAAGATCCCCTGGGGAGAGGCACAGCTTGATCCCTGATAAACCAACCCAAAAATTTACACTGGAACCTTGCTGACATCCAGGGAGATGTGGGGGCTTGGGGGTCCTGGTCGTTTTGGACTGGGCTCTGGGAAGGTTTTGCTGCTTTGTCTTTTATCATCCAGCATCCAGAATGGAGGGGAAGAGAGAAAGAAAAAGGGAATTCTTAAGAAGCATCTTTGTTGGGAAGCACAAAGTGCTGCCACGGCTGGCAGTGCCCTCCTGCTGGCTGCAGTCCTTAGGGAAGGACATACATAACTTCTGCCATGGGCATTTACAGCTGCTGACTGCCAAATTTCTATCCCAGTGGCACTGGATTTGAGGTATGGGCTGCTCCAGCAGCAGGAGGAGTTTCCTGTCCTCCCAGAGACCTGGATCACACCTTCCCTGGGTATTCCACCTCACCCGTACAACACTTCTTGCTTTGGCCACCTGTGCATTGCAGAGGGGCGAGGTCCCTTCTCAGAAGGAGGGGTTTAGGAAGTTCCAGGGCAGCTCCATGTGGGAATCACCCCCTCTGTGTAATCTCTGTGAGCTGCTGCATTGGAGCATCCCGGAGCAGCAGGTATCACCTGATGAGATCTGTTGTGCCACCCCCTCATCCCAAATGGAACTCCCTGGCTCGCCCCACAGGGATAAACACCCCAGGAAAAGGGAAAGAGCATTTCCCCAGCCCTTTAGGAGCTCCCTGCCCTCGGCTTTGCTGGGTGCTGTGGCTCTGAGCGTGGCGGCAGCTGCGTGTGCTCGGCACTGGCACTGCAGAGCCTGGCACCCATCCCAAACTCATGCAGAGCTCGGGAATTACATGTGATTGCACAAAATGGGGGAGAGAAACAACTGGGAAGATCACGGTGCTTTACCTTTTGGAAATGGGAAGTTTTCAGGAAGAGTCAGAATGCTCTGTTTGGAGATTAATTAATTTTTTTTTTTTTTCAATTGCCTCTTCTGCTTTGGAAAATGTCTTTTAAATGATCAAGAGGAGAACTGTGATTTACAAATGAGTGCAACAGCCTGGTGGGGAGTTGGTTCCTTTTGGATTGAACAAACTGCATTGAGGCTCATGGAGAAAAACCTTTATAATTTAGTCTTTCACTTAAAAATAATTTGTTTCTATATGAACGTACAGTTTTATTTTGCTCCACAACCCAAGGAATAGCTCAGCCTTTCATCTACCTGGCCCTGGGCACTACTGAACCTCTGTTTTCTAAGAGCCCACTCTCCAGAAACCCATCATAGGCAGGTGATTTAAAAATGCAGCCCTGTTTCAGACTCTTGGCTTCAATGGCACAGTCCTGGTGTTTGGTGTGGGTCTTGTTCATGCCTTTGAGCAGAGGGTGAAAACTGGGGGGAGTTGTGCCAGTTTTGCTGTTTCTTCACTCTATAAATTCCAAGCACTTGGCTCTGGTGCCTGCAGCTGCCCAGTGTCACTTAGTGCTGCGTGCTTGGGGACAGGACTTGAGCAATCCTGAAGGTTTTGCCTTTATTGCCATACCCAGCTCCGAGGGCTCCCCTTTCCCAAACCCTGAGAGCTGCCAGCAATGGGCAAAGAAGCCTTGCCAAGAGCAGGAGAGCACAAATATTTGTGCATATGTTCCTCCCTGCCAGCTGCAGCGACAGAAGACCCAAATTCTCTGTCTGACTCTATTTTTCTCTCCAGCCCGGGGCCGGTGGGGGCACGGCCGGCTCAGCCTGGAGCTGCAGAGCTGATGGAGAAGCTGCTGGTGCTGGTTCTGCAGGGATGAATTTAACCTTGCTCCGTGCCCAGGACCGCCCCGGGAGGTGCACTAACGCTGGGGCTGCTTTATTTAGCAGCGGGGGCGGGTGTGAAATGCCTCTTGTGAAAGGCGGGGCGGGTTTTCAGTGGCTGCAGTGTTGAAGTGACCTGTCAAAGAGGAGCAGGAGGCTGGGGAGGGTCGTGTCCTGTCTGCTCCCTCGGCCTCCTGCTGTCTGTCTGTGCCTCCGAGCGTCCTCCAGCTGATGTATGAATCCACTGAGCTCGCCTGTGAGCTGGTTTGGCACAGGAGAGGATGTCCCACGGATGGGCAAGTCCCCCAAGGCTGGTGCTGACAGGTAAAGGCAATAGTGAGGCTTGAGGCCACTTATTTGGGATTTTCTTTGGACAAAACCACTGCAGGTAAATCCTTTGAAGATGCGAGCCCAGAGAGAGGGAGGAAATATTATCTTCCAGCACAGCCCTCACCACAGTTTTCACCTCACTGAGCAGCTTGGAGTGACTGAAGATGCTTTAGTGCTGAAGATGCTCACATTATCCATCCTCTGCATCCTGTTAATGCCCCAGCCCAGCTGGTTTTGCCCCCAGCTTAGTCCATCCATGGACTCTCTCTCCAGCCTCCCCAGTGCCAATTGTCTCCACAATGCTCAGGTCAAAGAGGAATCTCTATCTATCTATCTATCTATCTATCTATCTATCTATCTATCTATCTGTCTGTCTGTCTGTCTGTCTGTCTATCTATCTATCTATCTATCTATCTGTCTGTCTATCTATCTATCTATCTATCTATCTATCTATCTATCTATTTCTCATGTCTCTGGCAGTACTGAGAAATTTGGGGGCTAACCTCCCTTAGGAGACTGAGATGAGAGATTTCCCATGTGGTGGGAGGTGAGCATTGGCAGAGTCCCCCGGCTTGGTGTGATGTCTCCATCACTGAAGGGACTTATGGTCCAGCCAGCTGTGGCTGGGCTGGAAGCACTGGTCTTGTAGGAAGGGCTGTTGGGCTCTTCCCAGCTCTGCACTCAGCTACCAAGTCCTGGAGGACAAATAGTTTGGGGGCAGAAGCGATTTGTCATTTTGACTCCTTCTTCTGTCCTTTTTTGCCTCTGGGGATGGGCAATTCTTCTCCACACCTCAGGGTTTTTCCTGGAGCCTCCTGGCAAAGCTGTGAGACCAAAGGGATCTGACCAAGATCTGTCACCAAGGGGCCCCCCAGGGCTCCTCCTGTGCCTCTGCCCAGGAGGGAATCACTGTGTAACATCCTGAACTGGCTGCAGCCCCAGGCCAGAGGTGCTTACATAAGATATTTACTGTGTGCCCCAAGACTGCCTTGGGAAGGAGCCAACGTGCTGATTAGGTGACGTCTGCCCGGGACTGGGTGGATTTGGCCTCGGAGCATCTGCTGCCTGCGCTGGTGGTCTCGGAGGCTCTGCCCTCAGGTCGTTTATGTAAGAAGCCAGTTGGGCTCTCTGGCTGCAGCCAAACCTCTGGGTCGTGTGAGGTGTCTGTCTGACCCCCAGGGTGTCCAGCCTGGGCTCTGCTGTGAGCAGCCATCGGTCAGCTCATCACTACTGCTTTTTCCTCCTCCTTTCCTAAAATAATCCACCCCTTGGATTAGGGAAAGGGGAGCTGAGCATTGGTGGTGGAGTGAGGAGAGCTGAAAGGGCTCCATGGTTTCTCCTGGGTGCTGTGAGCCCCCCAGGGGAGCTGCCCTTTGCTGCTCCTTTTGGAGCATCCCATGGTAAAAAGCCAAAGCTGTGCGCATCACAACTGGCCCGGGCCATAGAGCTGGCACTGGGATTGTGCACAAAGTCTTGGAATTCCCATCTGCTGCCCCAAATCCTCCCCCAAAACACTGCAGACCATGACAGCAGCAGATAAGCTTCTTTCCTGTTGTTTTATCATGTTTTTTCCACTCAGGATCCCAGAGTGATGGAGTCTCTGGCCTGGTCTTGGGGTGGTGGCATGCTAAGGGTGCGCAGTTTTTCCAAACTGGCTCTATTTTTGCTCTTCAGTTGTGGATAAAGAGCAGGCTCCCACCTCTGGCCATGATGAAATGCACTGGCCAAGGTCTCCCCAAGTGTTTGTCCATGGGCTGGACCTCTCTGTGTGCAGCAGGGTGGGGTCAGCACCTTTCAAACCCTAAAAAGTGTATCATGACCAGCTGGGAAATCCTCTGGGATTGTGTAGGGAAAGCATGTTTTGTAGAGGATGTGGTTTTTTGGACCAGCACTGCTCATGGTGGAGCAAGGCTGAGCCATCCTGAGGTGAGCTGTGTGCATGTGAAGAAGAGAAGCAGAGGAAGAGTCAGAGGAGGATTCTGGGGAGCGACATTCCCTCGGGACCCTGCTGAAACAAGCTCTAATGGGTGAAATTAAGCTGAGTAGAATGGGAAATTTTCCTAAGATATGTTGGAGCCTCCCAAGGGACACGGTGCTATCCCAGCAGCAGGGTCCCCAGGGCAAACACAGGGGAGCAAAGAGTGGGAGCAAAGCTGGCAATGGGATCTGTGTCCCTGCCATGGGGTTTGCAGTGAGCCTGAGCCTGTGCTGTGGCACCAGTGCTGGGATGCGACAGGGGATGCTGCCAGTGTCCGTGTTGTGGCTGGGGCTGGAATCCAGCTGGAAGCTGCATGGAGCAGTCCTTCATTAGCAAAATCTGCAGAGTTTCACTGGCTACAAGTGGCATTTCATTTTATCAACTGGCAGAAATACAAATGTCTTTTTTTTTTTTCCCCTATGCTAGCCATTCTGGGAAGAAATGGCTCACCTGCTCCATGGCTTTTCATGGAACAGATTATTGCTCCTGGCTGATGGTTCTTCAGGCCCAATCCTGCCTTTACTTTTCCTTTCTGGGTGAGTGGATAGAAAGGTGTTGAGCAAGACATGCTGAGCATGGTGCAACCAACCTATGGAGAGCCACTCCACATCCCTCCATGGTAATGGCCAATTCTTGTCCCCATCAGCAGTTTCTGGTCCCCAGGACCTTGCTCGTAGTGCCAAAAAAGCACAGCAATCCAAAGACCTCAGCTGCTGTGCTCCTCCTGCCGGCAGCCAGGCTCCTTCCCTGCCCTCCCTCCTTCCTGGTCTCACTAAAGCACAGCCAGAAACCAGAGGTGCACAGGGATGTTCATTCCTCTATTTCCAGATAAATCCACAGCAGTTCAATGCTCCTCATGCCCTGAAATCAACCTCCCTGAGCTCTTTTGGTTGTGCTCTCTCTGTGCCGACACAGCCCTTGAGATGATGTGGACATGGAGGGTAGGTCTGAGCATCCCTCTCTCCATCATCCAGCTGCTCCTGGACATCCTTGACTGCTCTCCCAGGCCAAGATCCTCTGGTAACACAAACATCTTTTCTCCTGCACTGGGCTATCACCCTGCTTCCTCCCCTGTCCCAAGCTCCGTGAGCACTCCAGGTGCCCACAAACCGCCCCTCCGTCTGCCGCATCCCCTGGCCCGTTGTCTTCCCAAATCCCAGCAGGACTTGGCCCTGTGAGTCCCTTTGCCAGCCAACACGATGGTCAGCAGATGGCCACGGCCGGCCGGACCCGTTCCCGCGGCCCCGAGCTCCGTGGGCTGGGTGGGCAGGAGAGAGGGGAGCCAGCCCGAGGCCGAGGCGTGTCCATGGCAAAGCTCGCGGCTATTTTTAACCTGCAGGGATGAGAGCTTATTTCCTGAGCTGCCTCGTGTGGCGTGGCTCCCACCGCCCAGTGGGATGGGGGGACGTGTTTTGGGTCATAGGATGGCAACTCTGAGCCTGCAAATGGCCTTTTCTAGGAGCAGGAGTGGGAAGGGAGTGGGGTGCCGGGAGAGAGGAGCTGGTATTCCGTGGGGATGTCCTGCAGTGGTGTCGTGGTCTGGTGTGGCTTGAGTTCTGCGAGTCTTGCTGGGCTCTGGGGTGGGTGCTGCATCCATCAGCCTTGGGGCTTTCTCAGCTTGTATTTCCAAGTCCCAGTTATCACACTGGGACCTACGATGAGGCTCCAAGCCTATTTCCCCCAGCAAAACCCATTAGAGCAAATGGGAGAGATGGGAGCAAACCCCTGCCCTGCGGGATTTGTGAACAACCCTGCGCCTTTTGGGGTTCAACAAATCCCACCGTCTCCACCTGCTAGGTTTTTGGAAGGCTGGAGGGCGGCGGGCTGTGTCCCCACGGTGTGCGGGACGGGGCGGTGGCACCCGAGCCGAGCGGGCCGGTGCCATCGGGAGGACGGGTGACTTAGCACGTTTGTCCATCCCCGCTCCCTCGCCCTCCCCCTCGGCCTCTTCCTTCGGGAGCCCTGACACTAATGCAGCGGGAGTGGGGGATTTATGGACGGCAGCCCTCCAATCGGGCCATCCGTCTTGATTAAATTAGCCCTAATGGCTCAGCGCTGACTCGCTCCTGGCCCTGCGCAGCCGCGCTGCGGGAGATCCGAAGGGGCTCGACCCCGCCGGGTGCATCCCTCCTTTCACCCCCTCGTCCTCCTTCCCTCACTCGGACAATTCCTAAAAGAGTGGCCACACACGGCCTGGGGCAGTGGGAGGTCGGGTCCCGGCTGGAGCTGTTCCCTGGCTGGGAGCCCACGGGACACGGGGGTCCCCAGGGCTGCGGTCCTGTGCCGACAGAAGGGGACAAGAAGCTTCTCCCCAGCCCTGATGGGAAAACAGGGGGAACTTCTGCCCAAAAGCAGAGGGGATTTGGGGTTTACCAGGATGGAAGTCCCAGGCCATTCATATGCATTTCCTGTAGCAAACTGGGGAAACAGGGATAAGCCACCAACATGGGGAGGTGATGGGAACACCAGCCTGTCCAGCTGTGGCTGCCCAGCTCCACTCAGCCCTCCCAGCCAGCCCCAGTCTTGGACTGGGGACCCTGAAGCTGCTCCCCTCACCCCAGTGGGTGCCCCTGGCCCGTGGCCAGTCTCCCACCCCAGCTCTGCAGCCAATCTTTGGGTGCATTAATGGTGTCTATTTTTGAAGGGAGCATAAGGAACTTTGGTCTGGCACCTCTGGCTGGGCATCGGGGCAGGGAGGTATTTGGGAATTGTTTTCCATGGGCATGGAGGGCTGACAGGAGACGAGGTATCAAGGAAGGAGCAAGCTGTCGTATGGGGGCTGCCTGATCAGAAAGGAGCAGTGTTTTGGGGTCAGGTTGTCCCTGGCTGGTCTTGCAAGGACCACCACGCCCAGTGTGTGAGTTGGTGTCCCCTCTGATGTGCAAATCCCAAATCGCTGCTGTTAACTGAGTGCCCATCAGGGCTGGGGCAAGGCCTTGCAGTGCTTTTCATCCTGAGATTTTGACACTGGTTAAAATTCAGTATTTCTGGGGTTTGTGGAATGGGGTGAGACAATGTGGAGAGGGGAGTGGAGGCAGCACCGGGAGCATTGCCCTGAGGTGCTCTGGTGTCTGGGGTGTTTGGGAGCAGTGGGGGAACAATGCTCCACCTCGGGAGAGGATGGGAGCTGTGCACCAGCAGAGTCACTGCTCCAGGATGCTGCCGAAGGGGAGAGGCAGGAATTGCTGCTCCCAAACTTGCGGTGGGAGACAAGGAAAAGTGAGAGAGGGGCTGCCAAAGGGCAGGTGGGGAGGCAGCCTCTCCATGTGCCGTGTTCTGGGGGGTTTTGTGGCTTCTCTGTGACCTGCCAGTCGTGACAGCCACGCTGAGCAGGGCCGAGCATCGCTGGTGAGGCTGGAGGTCTCCTGGCTGTGATTATTTTTTTTATTTTTTTTTTAACAAAGCCTGTGAATCCCCAAAAAAGGAGCAGGCAGCAGCCCTGGGATCTCGCGGGTGACCGAGTGTGGAGGAAGTGTAGCAAAAATTACAGACGGTGGCTGGTTTGCATCTCTTCCTGGCGGGGAGCCAGGCGAGGTTGTGAGCCCACTGCAGCATCCCTGTGCCTCCCGCTCCCCTCGGCGGGGGAAAGAGGCTGCCGGAGCGAGGTTTAACTTTGACCCTCTCCAAAAAGGCCTCGTTATTATAAGGGTAGAGTGACCTGGAGACACCCAAAGCCTCCCAAATGGCTTAAATAATGCTCACCGCCAAAGAAACAAACTTGGACTCCGGTCAACCTTTAAAAAAAATAAAAATAAAAATAATCCCGGCCTGCAATAAAAAAGAAGTGGCTCCAATTCTCAGCCCTCCCTCTGCCCCCTGTTCCTCTCCACACACGCAGCCCCCTTGCCCCTTAAACCAGCCCAAAGTGAAGCCTTCAGGGAGCCTTCCCCACCATCGATTTTTCATGGAAGGTGCCCAGGGAGGACGGGGATGGACTGACGGCGGGGCCGCGGCCGCAGCCGCCGGCGCCGGGGAGCTGAGACGGATCCATCGGGAAAGGAGTTGTTGCTTCCCTGTTCCGTGGTTGCCGGAGCCGGAGCCGGGCTAGAAAAAAGCAAGCGGAAGCCATCAAGGTAGAGGAGAGGAAGCGAGGAAGAAGAAGAAGAAGAAGAAGAAGGGCCGAAGGGCTGGGGCGAAGCAGCCATTAGGAAAGTGCTGATGCAGAGGTTCCCTCGTGTCTACGGGCAGAGTTGGAGGAGTTGCTGTTCGCGGACAAAGGCAGCAGGAGGGAGTGGAGCTTTGTAGAAGCCGGAGCCTGTCTCACTGGGTGTCTGTGTTTCATTCCCTGTCAAAAGCCTGGGAGCTGGTGAGGCGGGGGGGGAAAG
>VWZU01001013.1:899432-910967 GCA_013397095.1 Sterrhoptilus dennistouni
GCAGCCCCGGGGGGGCCCGGGGGATAACCCCGGTGTCCTACATCCCCAGAGCTGGCTCGGGCTTACGTAACAGCCGTGCTGCAGTGTCTGCTCTGCTCAGCGCCAGTGCCACCGGCAGAGCTGCAGCGCGGAGCCCATCTCCCTGGATATTTGCTTTTTGGGGACAGGGGGGAGGGAGGGGGACACCTGCGGGGCAGCTGAGCTTCAGGGAGTGGCCAGGAGCTGGAGGGGATGGTTGGTAGGGCTGGCAGAGCATGAGGTTGAGGTGTCTGCCCCCAGCCCCTTCTGTCAGTGACCTTGGGGGCCAGAATTTCCCCTGGGTGGCAGCAGCCTGTGGAAGGAGGGGTTGGGGATGGGCAGAGAGGGCCCTGTCCTGGTCCTAAACCAGAGGTCAGGTTGGGGATCTTGCTGCACCCCCTGCCACCCACGGTCCTGCCTCTGTCCTCTCAGAGAGCACTGTGCAGGTGGGGAAACTGAGGCAGGAGGCTGTGACATCCCACGGGGAGCAGGTACCAGGGACCCTCTGGATGGGGAGGGGATGGGGAATTACCAGCTCCTCAGAGAACCCTGGGTTGGAGGTGCCCCAGCTAAGTCCAAGCTCTGCCCCCAGAGCTGGTGTCCCCACTCAGGGCTGGCACATGGGCACAGGGACCTGCTGGCCTGACAGGGAGGTGCAGTGTGTGTGACATGACGAGGGGCATGGGGGGACATCAGGCTGGTGCAGCACCCTTCGTGTCCCCAGCTTGAGTTCCCAGAGAGCCACAGGGGGCCGGAGCAGGGAGCTGTGGGGAGAGACCTCAGTGCCAGGTTGTGACAAGGCCGTGGTCTGGCAGGGGACCAGTGTGTCATCAGTGTGTCACCATACCTGACCATTGCCAAGTACCAGAGTGCACCTGGGATCTGACCCAGCCCTGGGAGCCTGAGGGCTGTGGGTGGGCTCAGGGTGCTGATAGCAGCCCAGGAGCTCAGGCTCAGGACCTGCTGGAGGTCCTTCTCCAGTTGAAATGACATCACAGTCCCATTCCAGCACAGCTCTGCTCTAGCACAGCTCACTGGAAGCAGGAGAAGGGTTTGTGTCCCAATGGTCACCCAGTGATGTGAGGACCTGGTGGTTCCCTGGCCCATCCTGCTCGTGCAGGAACATCCAGTGCCACCGGCAGCTGGGCTGTGCCTCCATGGTGCCTCATGGCCAGTGCTGACATGGGGGCAATGCCACCACCTGAGAGTGCCACCTGCTCACAGGGGGGCCTGGCAGGGCAGTATGGATGTCCCTGCAGGGCTGTGGGAACACCCAGTGTGACCCCACTGTGAATTATGTGGTGTCATCCATCAGTGAGAGCCAGGGTGCCCCCAGGGACCAAATCACTGAGACCACCCTTTACTCTCCCTCTTTGCCCCTCGTTCCCAGGCTCAGCTGGAATTTCTCTCAGGGCTTAGTGGGATGGAGCCCAGCCTCCCCCAGCATTCAGCTGAGTCCTCTGCCCTCCTGGGCATTCGGAGAAGTGGCAGCGCTTGCTGTGCTCGGCACAGGGACCCCGCACTCGGAAGCTGGGGGAACCAAGGACACCAGTGAGCTCATCCCTCCTGCCTGGGCTGGGAAAATCATTGCATTGTGCTCCCTGCAAGAGGCTCAAAGGCCTTTGGTTCCCTTTTAGGACATGGCTGGAAAGGAGCCACCAAAACAAATGCCAGGAAAAATAAGTCTTTAGTAGTGGCTACTTTCTTCTTGGGATCTGAATGTGGATTCCTCACCTTAGGGAGCCCTTTGGGGAACCCCCAGTGCTTGGGCTGTAGGGATAAAACTCACTCCAACACAGGCCCTTCATTTCTGCCAAATCCAGACCTGTTGGATGATTCAAATGTTCGGGAAAACTCTCTGGATCGTGCAGCCCTTTGTCTCTGCAGCAGCAGAGACACAATCCCTGGAGGGTTGGGGCACCTGGTGTGGTGGGATCCTGCTCCCCAGCCAGGGTGGGATCTGGCAGTGAGGCTCTCAGCTGGGCTGAGAACACCCTCCAACTCTTTACACACATGGGCCAGCTAATCTCCATCTGACAGCGAGTCATCCTTCCCACCGTGCTGAAGGCAGCAATGACAGTGTGGTTAAAGGGGCTGATGAATTAAGTGCATCTTATAAATACATCAGATATTAAAATTCCCGTGTAATTACAGTGCAATGGGTTATGTGTGGTGCTGAAGGGGAAGCAATTCAGTGGAGCAGAGGAATTAGAGCAAGAGAGGAGAGGCAGTGAAGTGTATTTGCACCCAGCTCTGCTTTGCTGGGAGTAGAGCAGGGGCTGCTGTGAAGCTGCAGTTGGGAGTGAGGCCGAGTGGCCCCAGAGCTCTGCTGGCATCCAGGGCTTGTCCAGGACACTGCAGGGATTGGGGAAATTGAGTTGGACCTGCAGAGTTTTCTGGAGGGGAGTGAGAGAGGGCTTTGCTCTGCTTCATCCCTTGCTCTCCCAGGGAGGAAAGCACCCTGCTCCCATTCTGCCTCTCACCACACAGATCCACAAGCTTTGGCCATTGCTCACTCCAGCATTCCACTGCTCCCAGTGCTCCCATGTGTGACCAGCAGTCAGTGCTTGAGCAGATCTATGACAAGAGAACCTGATTTCCTTTCCTTTCCTTTCCTTTCCTTTCCTTTCCTTTCCTTTCCTTTCCTTTCCTTTCCTTTCCTTTCCTTTCCTTTCCTTTCCTTTCCTTTCCTTTCCTTTCCTTTCCTTTCCTTTCCTTTCCTTTCCTTTCCTTTCCTTTCCTTTCGTCTTTCCCTTCTTTTTTCTGTCTCCCACTCTCATCTCTTTTCCCTTTCTGGTATTTTTTTCCTGCTTTTCCTTTTCTCTCTCCTTTTCCTCTTTCCCCTTCCTTTCATACTCCATGTTCGCAGCCCCCCAGGCAGCTGCAGGTGTGTGAGGTCCAGGCAGAGGCCGGGTCCAGGTGACCAAACAGGCCACTCCATCATTCCCATCCTCACTCCTCCTTGTTTTCCATCATCGGTGGCACAGGGGGAATTTTTTGGTGCTTTCAGCACCCCCTGCCCCAGGGAGGGGGTGGCACCTGCAAGGGACCTTGTGGTCAGAGTGTCCCCAGCACGATTTGGCTGCAGAGCTGCCGGAGCAAAGGCTTCGCCTTAATGAGCTGGTGCTGGTTTGCTCGTTAATGATGTGGAGCGGCGCCATCGCCAGACAATTAAGGAGTGCTGTCCCAGGCTCTAATGAGGGCACAGAAAGACTGTGGGATGCTGGGGGATGCTGGGGATGCCACGTGTGGGGCACAGAGTGGGGCTGCACCAAGGCACCCACCCGGGAGCACCAGTGACCCACCCACAGCGCTGCCTTCTCCTCCTCCTCCTCTTCCCCTCCCCAGAGTCACACAGGACACTGTCCCCATCGTGCCCCCACATTTGGTGAGGACACAAGGCCGTGTGACACCTGCCTTGGCTTGTGCAATGGCGTTTGTTCACTAATTAGCACAATCTGGCAGCCCACACCGTTCTCCCAGTCATTAATTATTATTAATTATTTGTTATGCAAATAGGGTTGAGGAGCAGAGCGCTGAAGGCAGCACAAACACAAACAGTCCCGGGCCCAGGCGTTTATGTAAAGGCTGGTGAGGGGACACTGCAGGAGGGCCTGGAGCCATCCAGGCTCCTGTGCTGCCCCTGCCTGGGGTCCGCTGGGAGCTGGGGACATGCTGATGACATCAATGGCAATTGGCGCTGCAGGGCTGGTGCTGGAGGGGACTGCAGGAGTGAGGGATGTGGGCTGTGATGGGGAAAACAGGTTCTTTCAGGGTCCTGGGGGATGAAGGTGATGGGATGACCCACAAGGTGTGTTGGTGATGGGTGGCTGAGGAAGGTGCTGCTGGCAGAGGTGGGAAGGGCGATCGCTGTGTTTGTGGCTGCTGAGGATATCCTGTCCCACACTTCCCTGTGGTCCATCCCCAGGAATGGTGTCTAGGGAGAAGTTGGGCTGTTTCATCAAAGCTGATTCAATAACTGGCAGCTGGATGGTGGATGGGGCTGGGACCTAACCCATGTATCCCTCCCAGTCCACTGCCTGGTGCTGATGGGGCATTATTTTGGTGCTCCCCATCTTCCCCTTCCCCTCCATCTGGGGGTCTCTTCTCTATCCATGGCTCCCTTCCCCTTGCATGCCTCTGATCTCACCATCGACCCCAAATGCAGTCACCAGTTACATCCCTGTGTCACAGAGCAATAGCACCAGTGGCACCGTGCCACAGGGACACAGGCTGGCAGCAGCAGGGCTCTACCTGATTGAGCAATGGGAAAGGGAACTGAGAAAAAAATGGAAATTAAAGAGAGGAAAGAATTAATAAGGATCCTGCCTCAACCACAATGGCTTTGTTTCAGGAGAATTGATACCACATGCTGGCTAACGCTGCTCCTCAGAGGATTTTGGGAAGCAGAGAGGTTTTGGCCATGCCCAGGTGCAGATCTGGTGTGCTGTGAGTGTGGTCTTGGTCCCTGCCCAGCCACTGATATTCCCTGCTGCTGTCCCCAGCCAAGTGCTGCACCATGAGGCCACTGTTGGCATAAAGAAGAACCCTGGCAGAGTGAAGATTGGGGAGAAGGAATCTGTTCTCACAAGGCAGTGCCTGTCCTGCTGGGTGCTACTGTGGAGCCATGCCCTGGGACATCCTGGAAGCTGCAGGGCTGCTGGCTCCTCCTGCACAGGGAATCACCCCATAGTCTGTGTATAGTTCATCGTGACTATCCTGAGCACTAAACAACCTGTGTGTTTCTAACAATTCCCTCTTCCAAACACCAAGCTCCATGTGGATCACCTGTACATCCATGTATATCCCTGTATATCCCTCCCCAGCCCTGGTGTTATTTGCTTTTTGCGCTTCCCAGATGCCCCAGTCACCATCCCATAAGGCTCCTTCCTGTATTTCCTCCATCCTGGGGTACTTGCCCTTTAGGGGAACATTTCTTTAGAGATATTCCCAGCAGGGATGGGAGAGGAGCAGCACTTGGCACAAGCTGTTCTCAGAGCTGCAGCGATGTCCCGACAAAGCTCTCCCATTATTCGTGTGCCTGATGTCCATGGGGAGCTCAGCCTCTTTTCTTCCTTCTCTGCTGCAGGAATCAGCTCTGGCTGCTGCCGGGGTTATCTCCATCCTCCAGCTTGCAGCACGCTCTGCTGCTTCCCCGTCCCTCTGAGGGCTGGGGCTCGACCCCGGCCGGCCAGGACGTGCTCCCGCAGCGGAGCACCGGGGCTTTATTCTCCCATCGCCAGTAATAAGCTCGGAGATAAAATCAGGAGAGAAAAAAAAAAAAACCTGGGGACTTATGGAAGTTCCCCTGCCTGCCGCCTGGGCGCTCGTGCGTGCTCTCTGCCCCATCCTGATCCCAAGCCTGAGGCGGGGGCAGCAGGGAGGGCTGAAGCCAGATGCCAGTTTCTAATAAAGCTCGGCTCCCGCCGTGAGCCGCGCTCAGCCGCGCCCGCTCCAGATGATAACGGCGGGGAAGCCGCCGCCGGACGGACCTCGTGGTACATGTGAAAAGCAGCTGAAGGTGAAAGCACCTTGCATCTGCGCACGGATTTGTGGCATAAGGATGCTCTAAGGAGCCTCTTGCCCCGGCCCCGGCCCCCGTGGGGGTTCAGGGGGCTGCGGGGGGCCGGAGGCGCGGGCGGAGGCCGGGGCGCTGCGTGAAGCGCAGCAGGAAGGAAGCGCTCGGCGAGGACACAGCCAGCACTGCGTGCACGTCCTTACATGTGTGCTATTTTCAGCTTGACGGGGAGCAGGCCAAGTTCTTCAACAGATTGAGTTGGGAGCTGAAATCCTCCTCTCCTCCTCCCCGCTGCCCAGCACCCACTGCCTGCAGGCACGGCGAGTCCGAGTGCGCCCCGGGCACTCGCTCTGCCCCGCGCGGTCCGTGCTCCCATCCGGAGCTGAACGGGCCCCGCTCTCTCTCCCAGCGGTGCCGCTGCCCCACCTCGTAGCAAGGCCACAGGATGTGACCCTGCTCAGGGCCCAGCGGCTGCAGTTTCTCCCTTCCCCACTTTGGGCTAGTCCAGACACCGCCATCAGCATCCTCCCAAACCCAATCCCATCCCATCCCGGATCTTCAGCATCCCCTGCCTCTGGCTTCACTCACTCACATTCCCACCTGCTCCATCCTTGTTTTGCTGTTTGGTTTTTTTTTTTCCCAAGCAGAAAATATCCCTTCTCTCCTCCATCCTCCTCTTCTCAAATTCCACCTTCCTCACCCCCATCACTGTGACCCCTCCAGAACTGCAGCCATGTCCTCACCCTGTTTGAAATGCAGGAAAGAAACACATGTGCAACTTACTGTCTCGGCACCCTGTAATCATTTTGTCAACCAAAAAGCACTTTTGTCAAACCCCCACAGGCAAACCAGGAGGGGATGGATTGGGAAGAGGCATCTGACACCACTCCCTGCTTTTTTCCCCCCTTTTCCCATCCGGGGTTTTGCTTTACGCGTGGGACAAGCATTGAGTTTTTCTCTCCTCTCCCTTTCCACGTGTTTCAGCACAGAGAGCGTGAAAGGAATAAGGGAGATGTTGCAGGAGAGCAGCAAGGCTGGAGAAAATGTATTTGCCAGAGGCTGGGTCTGCTCAACAAAGTGCAATTACACAATGAGAGGAGAAAGCTGTTCGGCCAGAGAGGGGTTTCCAACCAGGACTAATGGAGCCCCAGGCTTGGTCACCTGGGATGGCCCCAAAGTGTCCCTGGCCCCTTTCAGGTGCTCCCTTTCAGGGGGGGCATTAAATGGCTCCTTATGGCCAGCACATGAGCTGCTCTGAGGGGATTTACAGTGGGAGGTCAATGACATTGGTTTGCTCCATCCTGAAAGCAACAAGCTGAGTGACAGCAGCTGCCTGGTCCAATCCTGGGAGCCCAAACGTTTCTCCAGGGCCAAGCCTCTAAAGGAGACAAGGTCCTCAATGTCAGCTCTTCCACTGAGGCTTCAGGAGGGGTGTCCCTTTCTCAGCCCCTTCAGCTTCTCTGATGAGTGTCTGGGGTCGCAGCAGCAGCTGACAACAGCCCTTTCCTCCAGGAAAAGGGTGGAGGCAGTTGGAGTCAGCATTTCATACAGCCTTGAGGACAGATGGGGCTTCCCAGGGACAGGCAGATGGTGTGGGGGGCACAGGCTCTACTCCAAGTATGGGGACCTCTGATTTGGGTTCTGCAGCCTCGGAATGTGGCTCTCCCTTCCCTGCTTTTCTTTCGGCTGGCACTTGCCAGAGCACTGGGGCGACCTGCCTTTGCCAGCCTGTGTCACATGAGCACCATGGGGAGTTTGCACAGAGCCCATCCCTTCTCCCTAACCTTTCCACTAATGAGGAAGCAAATTCCTGGGATGGCTGCAGGGCTGGAAGGTCGGAGCCATCACAGCCTGACAGCCCTATGGCTCTGCCTATGGTCCCATCCTCCTTTCCTACATCCTTAGTGCTTTGGGGTGTAAAGAGGAGCTGGGAACAGGATGCTCCAAGGAAATCTCATGTCCAGGATGGCACCATTGACTGGAAAAACGATGCACCACAAAGCAGAGCACTCGTTGAGCCCTGCCTAATGAACAGGCGGTCGTTAACTCTACATGAAGTGTTTGCAGGTCACCAACACAGGAAAAAAATTAAAAATTCCCCAGAACCCACTTGCAAATGCTGCTCATCTAATTAAGGTACCAGGAAAGGCTCATCCATCCTTATGTGTCCGGCATGTCCTCAAACACACACGTGAAATCTGGGCCATCAAACACTCGGAGCCAGCGTCGCAGCGAGACGCTCCTGTCCGGAGACAGGTCTTTAAATCATCCCCGAGCTCTGGGAAAACTGCAGACAGCTCGAGAGCAGAAAATGAAAAGGCAAAACATTGCTCCTGGAGCTCCTGCCCTGAATTATTTGCTCAGCTCTAATAATAAGTTACACACAAGCCAAACTGAAGCTGCTCAGGTGGTTTTATGGGGAAAACCAGTGCGGTGGATGCTGTGGAGCAGTGCTTGGTCCCTTGGTCCTCCAGCACCTTTGGGAAATTATACGTTCTGGGAAGAGGGACTGGGAAAAGAGGGAAAAAAATTCCCTTTTCAATGGTCTTTTGTGCAGTATATAGGTGTGGGAGCTGGGATTGAAGCTTTTCACTGATTGTCCTGGAGCTGGAGGGGACAGCGGTGGTGGGGACTGATGTTGCTCTGTCTCATCTTTGCTGGCCCTGTTGCTCCCATGGGTGAATAACTGGCAGGCACCAGCAGGGAAAACTCTGGGCTGTTTCCCTGCCTTATTCTAGGCTAGTTTGACTGAATCTAGCTCGTTCAGGATGAATCACTCCAGCACTGCTGGTTGTGACCTGCTGGCCACTGTGCTTGCTGAGCTTCTGCAATTCCTCTTTTATTGATGAAAATGAGAAGTTGCTTTTTCTGCCCTTTTCTCTGGGATCACAGATTGCAAATAATGATTGCCTTAAACACAGGCTATTTTCCAGCTTGCTGGGGATGGGATTGCTGGGTGTTCAGTGCTGGTGGCACCAGGAGCCAGGCCAGCTTTGTGTTAACATGGTCCAACAAGCGTCTTAATTTAACTTTCTGTAATTTAACTCTCCTTAATTTAACTCTCCCCTTTCTCAACTTTATATTTTCTAATGGAGCAGAGTGGATGAGGTCTTGCCACGAGCCATTTGTTGCATCCTGCAGACAGGGCTCTGGGTTGGTTTCCATGTGTTTCTCATGGAAAGGCGATGTCTGGGCTGTATCCTGCTCTGTTGAGCTGCAATGGATCCCGTTTTCTCTTGTGCCTGATTCTATGGGACCACATGGAGCACAAGGAGCTGTTCACAATGAGTGCCTGTAGCTGAACACATCTCCCTGGATTTATTGGTTTCTGTTTGCTGCTTTTTCTCCCGTTTCCTTTCCATGGGATTATTTATAGCCAGGTCAGCTCTGCTTCTGCCCTCCTCTCCCTCCAACATCCCCAGGTGTTGCCTTGAGGAGGCAGGTAGCTTGTTCCCAGTGAAGGATGCTGTCAAGGCTTAGCCCAAGGACACAGGTATAAAACTTCCTGCAGGAACAAGGTGCTGCAGGAATTGTGCTGCACCAGCCAAGCTGGGTGGTTTCAAGGGATCAACCAGGACTGCACTGAGATGATCTCACCCGCTTGCTTCCCAGCCTGATCCCATTGCTTGTGTAACTCAAATGTGTTTTGTAAGGAAAATCTAACCTGATGGTCCTTCTCCCTCTGGACTAAGCCAGGACCTGATTTTGGTGTTCCTGGCAATAGCAAAATATAAATTTTTCACCCACAGCTTCTTCTCTTTGTGACTCCCATAAGAGCCCTGATGATTCTGCTGATGCCAAGTCATGTCCCTGAGGCAGCAGCAGGTCTGGGCACAGTTAGAGGTGTAGATGAAGCATTTGGAGACGTGGATTAGTGGTGGCCATGGCAGTGCTGGGTTAACAGTTGGACTCGTGAGCTTAGAGACCTTTTCCAACCCTAATGATTCTGGGTGGTGCAGAAAGGCAGGGAGGCCTTCAGGAACCCAAAGAGTGGCTCCACATCCACCTTGAGTCTGTCAGGACCCAGCAACCTTACTCCCAAATGGAAAATATGCTTTTGGGGTAGAAAAACCCCAACAAAACACATGAAAAAAAGATCACTAGCTGTGATGCCATCTGTGTCTGCAGCGTGGCACAGTGGGGACACGCTGTGCCCAGACTGCTGAGCACCTATGCCAGGGAGCTGAAAGAGGTGGCATGAGCCTTCCTCCTCATTTTCTCCCCCTGGGAGAGGAATGTCCTGTTTCTCTTGGGAACATATCTCCTTGGCATCTCTCTCTTTAGAAGCTTTGATTTCTTTTCCAACTGTGGCTCTCTAGCCTCAACAGCACATCTTGGATATTTTTTTCTCCCACTAATCCCCCTCCTGTTGATCCCAGGGGGAAGGCTGGTTGGAAACCTCTCCAGCAGCCCTGGCCAGAGGCGATGGAGGGCTGGGGGCAGCCAGTTGCCAGTTCATTTGTTTTCCTCGATGGCGTTTCAAAAAAAGTGATGGGCTGATGAGTTTGGAGTCTCAGGGGGGCAATTTTCCTGGCAGCATCCAAGTTGTGTCACCTCTCTGCTTGGCTCTGTGACGACAGTGTTGATTTGAATTCTTCCAACTTAAGACTGATTTAAATGATGGTGAAGTTGGGGGGTGGCGTGTGGGAGTAGAGCACTGAGCGCTATTCTTTTTCGGTTGTCATATGCCTCCATAAAGACTTCTGCCTTGGGGATTTGCATAGATCCGTGGTCCAGATTGTGCTGCAAAACCCACCGGTGGTCCTCAAAGCTATGGCAACGCTTCTGTGCTGGCTCCCGAGGCAGATGAAGCTGGGAAGTTTAGGTGTGTTTGCAAGTCTCATGCCATGATTGTTCCTTTTTGGGGTTGGGGGATGCAGACGGGGCTTGGAGTGCAGCTGGGAAACCCCACTCCCCTCCTGACCGACAGCGTTCCTCCTCCTCTGCAGCCCCATCCCCTGGGGAATGTCTGGCTGCATCTTTATTCTATTATTTCCTATTCTATTCTATTCTATTCTATTCTATTCTATTCTATTCTATTCTATTCTATTCTATTCTATTCTATTCTATTCTATTCTATTCTATTCTATTCTATTCTATTCTATTCTATTCTATTCTATTCTATTCTATTCTATTCTATTCTATTCTATTCTATTCTATTCTATTCTATTCTATTCTATTCTATTCTATTCTATTCTATTCTATTCTATTCTATTCTATTCTATTCTATTCTATTCTATTCTATTCTATTCTATTCTATTCTATTCTATTCTATTCTATTCTATTCTATTCTATTCTATTCTATTCTATTCTATTCTATTCTATTCTATTCTATTCTATTCTATTCTATTCTATTCTATTCTATTCTATTCTATTCTATTCTATTCTATTCTATTCTATTCTATTCTATTCTATTCTATTCTATTCTATTCTATTCTATTCTATTCTATTCTATTCTATTCTATTCTATTCTATTCTATTCTATTCTATTCTATTCTATTCTATTCTATTCTATTCTATTCTATTCTATTCTATTCTATTCTATTCTATTCTATTCTATTCTATTCTATGCTATGCTATGCTATGCTATGCTATGCTATGCTATGCTATGCTATTCTGTTATCCTCAGCACATTCTGCTTTTCTGAGTTCTCCCAGCCTCGCACTCCAAACCACTCTAATTTAATGGCAAGATGGTGAGGTCAGGAAAAAACCCCAACATTCTCAATGTTTTTGTGAAAAATAGGTGTTTGGGTAATGACCTCATGGGGAGGGAGGCTGCAGAGTGAGCCAGTCTCCTACCAGTGAAACCGCAGGAGGCGAACGAGTGGGATTGTGCAAATGTCCCAGCCACAGGGAAAGCTTAATTCGGTGGTTGTAATAGCTGAGGACACGCACATCTGTAGGGAAGCAGGCTCCCTTCCTCGCGCTGCTCCCAGAAGGGCTTGTTTGTTTAATTTTATCTCGCCGAGAAAATTATAAAAGGAAAAAAAAAAAAAA
>VWZU01001013.1:926148-940644 GCA_013397095.1 Sterrhoptilus dennistouni
ATTATTATTATACTTATAACAATAATAATAATATTAAATCTGAAAGAAGTCATTCAGTATTTTTTAAAAATGAACAAGGGAATGAAGAAGCCACCGGGGTCCTTTGAGGGGGTGACTCGTTGGGTAAATGCAAGAGCTAAAAGTTAAGATTGCATTCAATTTTGGGGTTTTTTTTAACCACTGGCATGGCTTCATAGGCAGAAATCAGATGTAAGTGACTGTAGGTCCGTGGCAGTGAAAGAAAGTGGAATTATTGACAAAGGATGTAATAAGGATAAGCAGGGCTGTGAGAGAAAAAAGCATTGTAAACATAGTAATTAGACAATTTCTGGAAATGTTGGATTTTGGGATGGAAATGGGGTCTGGAGCATCAGCTGCTGAAGTGTTGGGTTTCCCCCAATATCTCTGATGGGGAATTCATAAAGTTCACCATAACTGGGACAAAACAGTGAAAAGCACAAAAATGAGAGTGGACAGCTCTCAAAATTGGGTATTTCTCCATTTTCTGACCAATTTGGTATTGTTCTTCCTTGAAGAATATTTTCAAACATGAAAATCAATGGGAAAGTCATCTCGTTGGGTGGCACTTCTAGTCCTGGAGCTGTGTCCGTGCCAGGCTGGGCTTTATGAATTCCCAACCCCCCAGAGAGTCCTGCTTCAGAGGCAGATGTTTTCCCCAAAACAACAGATGCCAGTCAAGAAAATCACCCCATCTTGTGCTTCAGCCCATTCCTGTGTCCCAGCCTCAAGGTGGACTGTGCCTTAGAGATGCGAACTCATCCTGTGTCCCAGCCCTTCTCCACAGCCCCCATCCTGCATCCTCGCCTCCAGGTGACACCCCCTTTGCTCTGCAGCACCCTCATCCCATCATCCACCACCTTTCAGGCTGGCCTTGGTGACAACCTGGGTTTAGCTTTTGCTCTGGCACAAGGCAAAGCACCCCATGCACGGGAAGCCTTTGCTCCTGCCCTGCTCCCCACAGAGGGAAGGAGTCAGGAAGGTGCAAGTTTGTGGGTCCCTTCATCTGGCTGTGCTGCTCGTTGGTGCTCTGGGGGCCAAAATCTGGCTTCCTGCTCCCTGTGGCCCAAGGGCCCTCATCTGACCCTGGGCATGGAGCCCTTGGGGAGACAGCAGGGTCCTCCACAACATTTTGGCTGTGATGGGCTCCCGGTGCTTTTCCCCCACAGCCCACACTAGGGAAGCTGTGTCCTGAGGTCAGGACTTGCTATGGTGTGTCCAAACATGGCTGGCAGAAGCAGGATTTGTCCTGTGTCCCCATCCCCATCTTCTTCTTGCCAAGGGCTCTGGGGAATGGCTGCCCTGAGTGTCCTGTTGCCCTGTGCCACTGAGCACCATGTTGGGGACATCATCCCTGCAGAGTTCCTGCCCACCAGTGTCTGTCACCATCACCTCACACTGCCCACCAAGGGGCTGCTCTGGTTTTGGCTTCCACTAAAAACCACTGGGAGAAAACCTTCTCCAGGGGCAGCACTGGGAGGCAGCTTTTTCAGCACTGAGTGCCCCAAATGTGTTGTTCTCAAAAGTGGGGACACATAGGGACGTGCCATTGAGCTCCAGCCATGACATTTATGTTTCTAAGGCAGCAAAGGTGGATGCCATCCCATCACCAATCCCTTTGCTCCTGGGGGGATGCTTTTACCCCCTGCTTTTTGCACCACAGCATCTGGGGGGTGGGAAGGATGGAGGGGGGGCAGAGAGATTTTGTGTGAGCACTACTTATTTATTTTTTTAAAATAAATGCTTTTAAGTGGTTTTAGGTTCTTTTGAATAAATAATAATTGTTAAAAAAATAAAAGGTGCACATCTTGCTGCTGTAGAGTTCTCAGAGGGTTAACTTCTTTATAAATATATATATATATATCACAGTAAATATTTGTATAAAAACAAAAGAGAAATAGAGATGTCTTTAAGTAAATTATTGCTTTTAAAGAAACTTCTATGATTGTACAGTGTTACCTGGGAGAATAGAATAATATATACACATGCATTTTTAAACTGCTGTGTAGGAGGATGTGAACTGGGACAGGGAGCACCTGTGGCTGACACAGTGAGGGGATTTTGGACCTCCCCTGGCCCCTGTTCACACACTCCCTACCCCAAACCCTGCTAGTGAGGGTGTAGCTCTGGTGAGATGTCCTATATCAACTGTATAGTCCTTGTCCTGACCATGGACCACGCCAGTACATAGTGTATAAATATTATTTTTGCCTACCTGTGAGAGCTCAGAGCTACTGGTCTTTTTTTCCTACCACCAGGGAGCCCCGGGAAGGCTGCCCAGCCATAGTTTAAATCCCATCAATTGTCAAAGAAAGGGGTAAAAAAGAAAAAAGGGGAGGGGGGTCAAGTGGAAAAAGCCCAAGTTCAGCACTTGGGTTTCCTTAGGGGGCTGGGAAGGCACAGGGATGCTCTAGGGGTGTGGGGTTTTGTGGAGTGAAATCCCTGTGGGAAGGGGCTTGGAGATGAGCAAGGTGAAATGTCCCCCGCATAGAGAACAGCCGCCGGCCATTTCCTCGAGCCAGCCAGCTCCATCCCTGGAGTTTACTCCGGCGTTACACTTGATCCTTGGAGGATGGCAGGAGCCCGGGAAGGGAGAGAGCCGCTAATCCTCTTGGCCCGCATCCCGTAGGGATTGCCCTGGGCTGGGGCTGGTGGCCGCCTCCGGCAGCAGCAGCTCCCCAGGCTGGGGGTCGGGGCTGCACCTGCTGCTGCTTCCACTTGGCTTCACCCTAAAAACTCCCCAGTGAGAGCAGAAAACAGCCGCAACCCCGCACCCCAAATCCACCTCTGGGAAGAGCACCCTGTGCCCTGGGGGGTCCTCACTCGGCCGGGGGTAGGGGCATGCCCGGGGGCCATCGGGACGAGCCTTAGCTTCTCATCACCGAATTTAGTGCACTTTGTCTTTTAGGGCTGGGACAATCACTTAGCGCTCAACCTTTCGCGATTCGGTGCCTGCTTGACCTTCAAACCTTTTGTAGAGAGATGATTTCAGAGCCACCTTTTCTATCTTTAATAAGGCAGAACAAATACGTTTATTTTTAAACCCTCCTGCTCTTTCCTTTCCTCTCGTGCTGACAAAGCAAAAGAGTCCCCTGTGTGTGTGTGTGTATGTGTGTGTCCCCATCCCCATTTCTTGCAGACAGAAATGAGCGTGTGGCAGCTGTGTCCTGCTCGGCCACCCCCCAATTCAGGAATGCTGCCACGGGGGGGGGTTGGCACAGGGCAGGGTCCAGATGTGTCACGAGCAGGGACAGGACGTGGGACACAACCCGATGCCACCCATCCTCTCGCCCAGCAGCTGGGCACATCTGTCCTGCTGCCCACTCCCAGGGCACCATGTCCCCTCCATCTCCCCCCCAAACACACCCCAGTGCTCCCCCAGGCTTGGCACCACGTGGGTTTGGGGATGAAGACCCGGCACCAGTTCACAAGGGCAGGTTGGCAACTGGGAGCACTGGTTTCCCAGGGGTAAAAGGCTGAGTGTGTTCTGAGGCTGGGGCAGTGGTGGTAGAGAAGCTGAGGGATGCAATGAAGTATCTGTACCTTTTCCACCTCTGGTGTTTCTCTGTCTCATTGCGCATATATTTGAGATATATGTGACAATGTATATATATATTTGTAAAATGTATTTCAGATGACAAAACTGGCCAATTTTATGTTATTTTAAATATATTATATATATTATATATAAGAGTCTCCAAAAGATATAAATAGACTAGAGAAAATAATATAAATATGTAATAAATGTATTTTGATCTATTTAAAATATCTCGCGTCATGCTGTATATTTTAAAGATCATAGTGAAGTGTCTGCCTGTAGCCAACTTCCAACGTGTTTCCAAGTCTGTCAGTTGTCACACATACAGGATATGTGGAGCAAAACTTTGAGCAAGACTGGGGCCAGCACGACAAACAGAGATTATTTTTAAGAGCCTTTTAGCAAATATCCATCCTGCTGCCTCTGGGCAGGAGCAGAAAACACACACCTGATTTTTTCTTGGGAGGATAATTTTCCTCCCTGCTGCAGGAACACTCAGAATCATGGCGGGGGGGCTTTGCAGAGGCCCCCCAAAAACAGCCCTTCCCTGGGTACCACTCACTCCAGTGCCCTGCCCTGATGGGCTCAGCCATGCAGGGAGCCCGGAGATGGGAAAATGTGTCTGGAGCCCAGGCAGAATGAACCCAGTCATCCAAGACAGACCCAACAAATCTTCCCAGAGTGACCTTGGTCCCCTTGGGCCCTGCCAGGATCTGTTTCCTGCGGGCATTGCCTCCTGTGGGGACCTCAGGGGACGTCACGCCATGTGCAAGTGACAGTTTAAATGTCTTTAATGGTACGTCACGGCTGAAAGAAAGCGGGGACAGAGTGTGAGATGCTATTTACAGAGAGGTTAATGGCCTGGTGGACACAGAGCTCCTGGATTTGCCATCCTGGATTTTCCTCCTGGCTTTCACACCTGGCTGCCACAGGGAACGGGGTTTGTGTACTGAGATAACCTGGGGAAATTATCCATCATCATTTCTCAGGCTGGGCACGGGGCTGAATCCAGTCCAGGTGACTGGTGGCTGATAATTTCCACCCACCACTAATGCTCTGTTGGGTCCCATCAGCTCCATCCCTTTTGCCATAAGGAAGTTTTTTACTTATTAAAAAAAAAAAAAATCTCTGCCAGCCACTCACTCTAATCATCCCAAGAGAAGGCTGGAGCCAAGCAAGATTTAAGACCAAAGCCCGTTTAATTTGGCAAAGGGGGAGACTGAGAGGTGACTTGATTACAGCATTTGTCACGGGGAGGATACACTGGTACGAAGAGGTAACTTAATCTAGCAGGGAGAGGCATAATAACCACCTCTTCCTGGAAGCTGAAGCCAGACAAATCTATCTTGGAAATAAGGAGCGATCTTTTAATAATGATTAGCTATTAGAACAGGCCACCAATCTCTGTCTCTTAATGCCTTTAAATCTGGACCAGATGCTTTTCTGGAAGCTTTTCTCTTGCTGAGGAGGGGAGCGGGGGGTTTCCTGGGGACGGTAATGGCCTGTTACAGGCAGGCAGGAGAGGAGATGGGAAAAAAACTCTACTCCAAAAGGCTGGAGCTGGATCTGGGGAAGGAAAATGCCAGGGAGGGGGTGGGGGATGCTCTGGCAGGGCCCTGGCAGCATCTCTCCTGGGGACACGCACAGGCCCGTGCAGCAGCTTCCCACGGCTCCCGTGCCTCCGCTCTCAGGGTTTGCTTTGCCATGCGGCACTGACTCCTCGCACAGCCGTTTGCACTACAAACCCCAGAGCTTCATTTGTGGAAGCATTTAATGATTCAGGAGCCGGCAGCTCCCTGGGGACGGTTCCCACTGCCTCCAGAATTCCTCCCTCAGTGGCTGCTTGTACAGAAATCCCCAGGGAGCCCAGCTGATGCTGGCACCACAGGAAATGTGCTGCCGGGGTGTTTGGTCCTTGCTTTATTTCCAATCCAATCATCCTCATCTTCCAGAGCTGAACTAAGGGGTGGGAGCAGCACGGATGGGAAGGCAGTAGGTGGCTCTGAGGGGAATGACCTTGTTTACACCTCACAGGCCTGGCTGGGAAGTTTTCAGCAGGGATGGGCACCAGTGTAATTAATGAGTCTGGGGCTGTTTCTTAGCTGGCAACCTCCACTTCTAATATTCCACATCTCTTTAAGGGCTAAAACCCCTTCTGAACTCAGCATTACACCAGCCCTCACTGACTGCCCTCCTCCCTCTTTCCCTTCAGATTCAGGGGATCAAGAGCATCTCTTTGTGCCCTTGCAGAGGTTTTTGGCTTCCCCAAAAGCAGGGTGTCTTTTCATTGGCTTGGATGGGTTTGGCTGAAACCCACTGGAAAATCTGGCTGAGTCAGCTGGTCATCAAGAGGCAGAGAGTGGGCAGAAGGGCCAGGAACACTGGATTCCCACCAGGACTTCATCTCAGAGGAATGAAGGCAAGGAACTTTGCCCTGGCCCCACTGGAGATGTTGCTTCTCCATCCAGCCTGGATTCATGCTCTCCCCAGGCTGCTCCAAGAGCCTCAGACCCTACAGACCCCTCCAAATGTGGTCCCTTGCCCACCCGAGTTCCCCAGTGCCATTCCAGGTGTCTGGGGGGAGCTGGGGTACCTCAGGACAGTACCCAGGGATGCTCTGGGTGCTGCAGGGCGATACCCTGGGATGCTGGATTGTCTCTGGGGGTAACCATAGTAACGGAGCAGCATCTCTGCTCTCCTGCTGGCAATTTGCTTTTTCATCCTGCATTAAGGTGGACCCTCTCCAACTCCTTTCTCTCCGTCCATAAAGGCAATAGTAAGAGCTCTCCCAGAGGGGTCAGCTCTTCCACTCCATCCCACACCAGGTTTTATCCCACTGAAAAACAGGATCCTGCCAAGGAACCAGCCTCCAGCATCCTGCAGGGAGTCCAGGAAGGCGGCGGCTGGAGTTTCTCCTTAACACAGATTTATAATTGTGAGTGGGACAAAATTAGGGGTTTCCTTACACTTGTTGTTAACAGGTCACTGTCAAGGTTAAAAACCTCAAATACTTTAATTTTTTTTTAATTGTAAAATGCCTCTACTAGCAGTAACACTCCGGCTTATTAATATGGATTGATTTTTTTCAGTGCAGAATGTAATTATCACCCGTTAAGTACTTTGTTCACCTTTCACATTTCTCCTCGCTCGGGGAAGGCAAACACATGAGTCAGCGTCCCTTTTCCTGTCACTTTTAGGCAGTTTTTTTGTGACAAGCCATTGTGAATCAGCACAACATTGCAAAGTTCAGGTCACAAACGCTCCTGAGATGCTGTTCACAGGGAAAAACAGTGATTTTTAAGAAGGAGGTGAAGGACATCTCCTGGCTTGACCCTGGGCTTTGGGGAGAAACCCCAAATGAATAAATCTGGAATCAACCCGGGCTTGGTGGTGCTGATTTAAGGTGAGGAGTGAGAAGGGTTTCCCATGGGCTCTCAGGATGGAGAGGATGTGTGCAAGCTGACGGATCAGCACCCCTTCCCCAGCCAGTCGACACTCCCTCTCCTCTTCCCCTGCAGCTGGCACATTTATTTTGGAAACACCTCATTAGTATGTAATTAAGCTTTCCCCTCTTTCCCTGACGACCCCGAGCATCGCTCCCGTCCCCGAGGCTGGGGCGCTCCTCGCTGTCTGTCCCTTTGCAGGGAGGGGGTCCCGGCCCCTCAGGGGTGGCACTAGCGGGGGGGACGGCCCCAAAAGCCCATTATCCGTGGGTCGGCATCCCCGCCTCGGGGGCTTGCTGTCCGTTTGGGTTCGTGGCTGACTCAGCCCCAGATGGTTCTGCGAGCGCTTATATAACGCGTGTTTTGGCGGGGGCCGGGACGCGGAGCGCGGCGAGGAGGTGGGCGCGGGGGCGAGGGAGGGAACAGAGCTAAAGATAAAGCCTGGCAGCTCTGACAGTGCTTTGCCAGGCCCCGCGGGAGCCGGCAGGGGAAAGGCTGCTGGGGATCGGGCACCGAGCTCGCAGCCGCCGCGCGGTCCCGTCGCCGTCCCCGCTGTCACCTCCCTGGGAGCCGCCCGGCCCTTCCCAGGGTCACCTCCCTCTGCCTCTCACCAACAGACCTAAAATCACCCCTGGTGTTTCACAACAATTTTTTTTCCCCCCTGGTGTTTGATGATCCGGGTGCAGCAGGGAAGTGGTTTGGTTGCAGGACTGAACCAGGCTGTGTAAAGATTTCCCAGCCCCTTCATCCCCATCCCTCCTTTCCTCCCTGTCCTCTGCTTCCCTGGTTACTGCTGACCAGCACTGGAGCTCACAGTGGGAGCAGAAAACTGATATTTCTCTTGGAGGGATGTTTTGGGTGACCTTTCACCTCTGTAGAAGTCTTCCTCTTTTTCTCAGCTTACGATTTCAATGTACACACAAAGATGACCCTTATTTTACAAGAGGTTTATTTTAATGCTCTGGAGATTTGCTAAATAAACACCCTTCTAATACACAGAATGTTCTGGATGTGATGGCTCTTCTCAGGTGGGGCAAGGTTTGGGGCAGGTAATTCATTACCTGAGACATCGCTGCATGTCTCTCAGCAAAGGGTTAACCATGAGCCTCCAGACATGGCTTTTATTTGTCTGAAACTGCCCTCAGAGGAACCTTCCCCAACCCCAACAGAGCTGACATGGATTTCATTCCCAAATCCCTTCTTTCCCAAACCCATGGCTACAGGACAACCCCAGAGGCTGCTTGGGGGGGTCAGGTCCTTTAGCCCTGGAGGGATTCCCGGGTGCCTGAGGGTCCTTGCTGCAGGAGGGATGGAGGAGGCCCCTGGCCATGTCCTGGTGAGCAGGATGTCACCTCTGAGCACCCCACACAACAACTCCGCACTGACACAGGGTGCGGGGCTGACAGGAACAGGCTCTGTCAGGAGAAGGAGCACCAGCCCTCAGATGGTGGCAGGAAGTCCACAGCTCCTGATAATTAGGAGAAAAACCTAAATAAATCCCTCAGCAAAAGACAATGTTGTGGGGAGAAGCTCAAGCCTGGGCTCCTGCCAGTGGTGGATTTGCAGAGCCGCCCACGCGGGACGGGAGCAGAGAGGGGAATTGTCCCCACAAGGTCAGGGGGACCAGGCTGAGGTGGCAGTGGGGACACCTGGCATGTGCAGGGCTGGTGGTGGCCGTGGTGCTGCTAGTGGCAAGGGTTGGTGGCTGCCAGCCCAGGTCGGGGGGTCTGAGTGCCCCCTCACATGCAGGGGACCTCTGAGGGCCCCTCCTGGGGCAGGTCTCCATCCCACAGCCCCCCGTGCAGAGAGGACTGGATTTATGGGAGCAGGAATCTGGGGATTATGCTGCCAGGGTCTGACCAGCCAAAAATTGTTAAAAATCAGAATATCCGTAGCTCAAATCCAGCTTAAAAGTCAAACCAATCATCCAAACCATCTGCCTCACCATTGAAGATAATACTACTTTTATTGTTTCCATAAGCTGCTAAGCAGCTTTTCAGCAAGAAAAACCCTCTCTGCTGGGACATTTGTGGCCGTGGGACAGCACAGTGGCCTGGCCAGTGGCAGCCAGGTCAGGATGTGGTGACCTGGGGGATGCAAGGTAGGATATGGTGCTGGGGGTTAAATTCTCTGTGCCGTGGTGCGGAACACCACTGGCAGCCACCTGCTGCCATCTCCCTGGAAATCCACCAAAGGAGGAGGGGTGGCACTGCCAGCTCTCCTCCAAGACATCCCAAAATTTTCTGGAGGCTCTGGCAGCTGAGGGTGATGCATGACAGCCTGTAATGGGAGCTGCCCGTGTTGCTGCCCACCTGACCTTCTCCCAGGGGTATTATTAGCCCATCTGGAGCAGCCAGCCCCTGCCATGAGCTTTCCATCTGCAAGTCCTCCTGGGCTGTGGGCCAGAGAGGGGAGCTGAGCATGATCCTCCCTGTTTCTCCAGGGAGATTTGGGTTGGGAGGGACCTTAAAGCTCATCTCATTCCAGCCCCCTGCCATGGGCAGGGACACTTTGCACTAGACCTGCCCCGTCCAGCCTGGCCTTGGACACTTCCAGGCATGGAGCAGCCACAGCTTCTCTGGCCAGGCTGTACCACAGCCTCACAGCCAAGAATTTTTTCCCAATATCCCAACTAATCCTGCCTATTGTTAGTTTGGAGCCATTCCCCCTTGTCCTGTCATTCCAGGCCCATGTCCAAAGTCCCTCTCCAGCTCTCTTGTAGAGCCTCCACACTGAAGGCTTCCAGCCACTCTCCAAAGCCTGCTCACCAGTTCCTGGAGGATGTCCATGCCCAGCAGAGAGATCAGAGTGCCCTGCCTCTCCTAGACCCTCCTTGTTTCATCCCCTTGAAATGGCTGCCATGCAGTTCACCCTCTGCCAAGACCTCACTCGAGCAGTCTTTAAGGCAAAATGAACAGATGTCTCTATTCCCACCTACAGCTTCTCTGGGTAACAAAAGCATCACCTGTCCTGTCCTTATCTGACATCCTGACAGACAGACACCCCCTGCACCCATGGGTTTCCAAACATGTATAAGTATGTTTGGGCATACTTATACAGGGCATGTATAAGTATGAAAAGGCCAGGTTGGACAGAGCTTGGAGCACCCTGGTGCAGTGGAAGGTGTCCCTGCCCATGGCAGGGGATTGGAACATTCACTGGTGTCTGTGAGTCTGCACTGATGCAGTGAGAGCACAAGAACTCGTTAATGAAATTACCCTGGAGTCACTGACATTGTACATTTGTGCTGGTGACTGGGTGCTCCTCCTGCCTTTGCTCAGGGTGAGTTTGCTTGAAGAGATTATTATCCCATGGGAAGACACCTGAAACAAAACTTATTTCCTCAAGTGGAAATAAGGAAGGAAAAAGAGCTGACAGATCAGCAACCAACAAGCCAAGAGGAAACTGCACTTCTGTAGATAATCCAGCTTGTATTTGGTCTGACTTTAAGTGCCTGGCAGCGAGTTGGCCCTTCCTGTCCCCTGGGAGAGGCAGAGTGTTGCCAGCTCACCAGAGCATCCTGGGATTTGCTACCTTTGCTGCAGAGCCCCAGCTCCCAGGTCCACATGGTGTGTGGAGCCACCACTGTCACCTGGAAAGGGACTTTGCAGCTGGTACAGAGAATTTAACTCCTGCTCAACACCAACCTAGAGCCCAGGACACCTTCATCTGCCCCACATCTATGGCAAGGGGGGCTCTGATTTTGTTTTTCCTCTGGAGGACTCTCCTGGATGTTTGGCTCCTCTGCAGCACCTGACCATGGCAGGGAATGTACCAGGCCCCAGGGATGGCTGCTTCCTTCTCCACCTCCCAACCTCTGCCTCAGGCTTGCCTGGGGGACCTGACTTGCAGCTGCCATAGCCACATCACTGATTTTTAATTAGTGAGCGCTACAATTAGTGAAACACAGTAGAGTGAGAGGAGAAGCCCTGGCCTGTCAGTCTTGGCTGTGAGGTCCCTGACACTTTCTCTAATCAGCCCAGAGAGACATGTTGCCTTGACCGTGACAGTCCAGAGAGTGGGGAGTGCATCAGACCTTGCTACAAATCCCAGCTGGATTTAGCTCCTGTTAGCTAAATGTCTGCAGAATATCACCCAGCAGAGCAGTCTGGAAGTCTTCCCCATCAGGAAAAAAGACAGTTGATATCCATAGCCCTAGTCCTCTGTCTGTGTGTGTGCCTTTTGTCCACCCAGCAAGGTAAGGGTTGTGCTGAGAGTGCAGAAGAGGGAGGTGCTTTGTGGCTGCATCCCTTCCACGGCGTGTTCCCAGTCCTGTGGATGAACACAGGCTCTTTGATCTCAACATCTGAGATGTCCAGACACAGGGATCCAGGGAGACACAGCTGGGAGGCACCGACAGGGTCAGACCCTTGGAAGCTGAGTTAGGCTCAGTACATCCCTTGCCAGATTTCCATATACTCCCACATCATCCATCCTTGCCCTCCTGCAGCAAGAGGGATTTGCTTCTCCAAGCTGCAAGAGCAGATCCTTGACTGACAGTGCTGTGATCCCACCAGTGCCATTTCCGAGATGTTGGCAAACATCCCCTCGAGAGGAAAGAGGCTCAGCCAAGCCTGAAATGACCTGCTGGGGCAGGGGAGGCTCCTTCCACTCTCCCATCATGTGCTGGGATTTATATAAAAAGGGGATTCTTTGCAGGATGGCCATGGAGGGGGATGTTTGCAGTGTGTGGCTCCCAGAGCACAGTGGGAGAACCCCCAGGATCAGGGGGAGCCCCAGCCCCTGCCACAGAGCACCTGGATCCTGTTATGGTCAGGCTGGGCTTGTGTGTTGAGTCACAGCACAGGGCTCTGGGCTGTGTGATGTTGCTCAGGCCTCTGAACAGTGATCACACGTGTGATGCCACAAATACCTGCATCCCCAGCTGGGGCACAGCACCCTGGTCCCTCTTCCTCATCCCATACCTGAGAAATTAATGTCCTGTTCCTGTGTTCCCACAGTGCCCCTCTCTGAACAGACCTCATCCCTCTGGTGTCCCCAGACCCCAGTGCAGCTCTGTTCCCTCTCCAGCAGAGCCTGTGAGCTTCCTCCAGTCACAGCTGCTCCCATACACTCCTCAGACTTTGATTAAGTCCACCTCCTCTCTTTTCTCAGCCCCTTGGGAAATAAAACTCTCCAGTGCTGCAGATTGTTTTCAGGTGATGGAGAGAGCAGGGGCTGAACCCTCACTGCTGAAGCTGGGGATGAATCCAGGATGGATTCTTTTTGGGAAGGAGCTCCTGTGTGGCCAAGGACATTGGCAGATTTAACTAACTTGACAAATTGCCAAATAAACTCAAAGTTTATCACAGCCACATCTGCCAGGCTGACTGTTCTTCTGGGACAGCCTGTGGGCACTAGGAATGAACTGGTACTGCTCAAACACAACCCAGTATGGAAACCATATGGAAAAAGAGGCAAGCTCAGAGATGGTGGTTCTTGGGGAGCTGGGCTTCCCAGGCTCCACCACGGCCCTTTCTGTGTCTCTTGTATGCCCATGACTCAATTCCATCAGGAACTGGTTTCCAGCTCCTAATCCCAGTACCAAAGCACAGTCACTGTTTTGATTCCCCAGACTGGATTGCAAAGCTCTAAGCCAGGTCAAGTGAGAGCATCAGTGGTTCCAAAGTGAGAGAGCCTCCCGGGAGCTCTCCCCCCGGGTGTCCGGGACAGGCTGATCCAAGAGAAAGGATCCAGTGAGGAGCAGCAGCCTCCCTGCCCGCCCAGCCCCGCTCCCCCATCCTGCCCGCTCCCTGCTCCCACGGACATGTTGCGCACACGGTGGCAGGACAGGCGATGCCAAGCGCTCCTCGGGCACCGTCACCTGATCTCCGCCACCCCCGCTCCAAGCCCGGACAAAAATAAACCCGGGAGCGCTGCAGTGGAGCCGCCCTGGCACGGCCGGCCCGGGCTGAGCCCATTGTTCCAGTGATAATGCTGGTTCCAGTGACTGATCCCAGAGAAATGCAGATATTCCCCTCGCGCCTCTCCAGCCTCCTGCTGCAGAGAAACCATGGCTCAGGAGCAGGTGGAAGAGCAAATGACATATTTTTCCCCCCATGTGAATTTTCTTGTTGATAAAAAGTTCCTTCCTTGTGGGGCGAGGCTAAACTTTCCACAGGATATTTTTTTTTTCCTTGAAAGTTTTAATTTGCTTAAGAAGAAGGGCAAAAAAATCCCTCCCTCACATTACATCCTGAAAATATAAAGCCTGAAGCTCCAGCTTCCCTGGTCCTGGCAGGGCCCGGTGTTCCTGCTGGGCAGCAGCCTTTTGTTATGTAAAATTGGCATCTCCTTGCAGCTTCCATGGTGCTTCCAAGCATGTGCAGAAATACCTGGGGAAGGGCGTGCTGAGGCCAGCCAAACTCATTTCAGTCGTGACCTGAGCAGGTGCTTGGTTGGAAAGGTCCAAAGCCGGGGCAGTGGCTTTGGCAGGACAGCACTGGAGTTGTGTGGTGACAGAGGGGACACCACAGTCAGTTATTTGGGGTCTTCTTCAGCACTCACCTTAGATAAAGCAAGCTTACAGAGGGACTCAACATCTCTGTGGTATGTCCTGGGCTTTCATAACCATTTGTGTGGCTGGAAAGTTGCCCTCACATCCCTGATTTGTTCTGTGGTGCAGAAATACCAGAGACTTTGCCTCAGAGGATCTTTACTTGCAGCCAGCCCAGCCCCGAGCCTGGCTGAGCTCAGGATGTGTCCCAGCTCTGCAGAAGAAGCCCAGAAAGGTTTTGCCACAGGAGACCCCACCAGCAGAACCAAAATATGAGCACCAGCTGCATCTCCTCGTGCTCCAGGTGTCCAAGTGTCTTCCAGGGCCCCTGCCCTGAGCAGGAAACATCAAAGTCTCTCCCAGGCACACTCCTTCCAAGGAGCCCAGCATGCTCTCAGCCTGGCAAGGCGATCAAACAGGAGGAACAGACAGATCTGAGCAGAAAACTAAAAGAGAAGGCAGCAGCAATATGGTCCTGGAGAAAGCAGGAGCACAACCCCTTGGCTTCCATTCCGTGCTGCTTCCCCTTGCTTCCCAGAGTGCCTCCAGCTCCAAATGCCTGGGCTTTGCGCAGAGCTGATCTCCTGGTGTTCTCTGGGCTACAGCCACATCTGTGGCACCTCCAACTCTGGAGCATCCACCAAAGTGCCAGGGAAATCACAAGTCTCTGGGGTAACCAGCAGCTCTCTGGGGACAGACCCTGCCTGCCTGCATCGTGCTGGGTTTTGTCCCTGTCCCCAGAGCCTGTCTCCTCTCACCCCCTCTTCTCCAGGCCATACCTGGTTCTTCCGAAGGCGTCATGACTTCACTGTCTATTTTTATCCAGCCCACTGCTAAATAAAAGCAGAGTTTACACTGGCTTTTGGAAAAAAACCAAAAAAACCCCAAAAAATCCAAACAAACAAACAAACAAACAAAAACAACAACAAAAAACCCCCCCAACAAACAAACAAAAAAACCAAAAAAACAAAAAAAAAACCACCAAAAAAACCAACAAAAAA
>VWZU01001013.1:940782-987810 GCA_013397095.1 Sterrhoptilus dennistouni
AAAAAAAAAAAAACCCCCCCCCCAAAAAAAAAAAAAAAAAAAAAAAAAAAAAAAAAAAAAAAACAAACCAAAACAAAAAACCAAGGCATTTTTCTTATTGTGTGGGAAAAGATCCATGGGCTGGGTTTTCTTTTTTCTTCCCCCTTAACTTGGAGATCTCCCAAAGCAAACAAGTGCTGTTAACTGGAAAATAGGATGATTCACCAGTCCCCTGGGCAGATGGTACCCGGGCCCTCTCTTCTCCAACTCCTGGCAAGGGTAAATGCCCCCTGTAAAACTCAAAATAAACCGATGATCCTGTATCCATCTCGGGATCTGCCCTGCAAAGCCGACAATGCATCTTCAGCAACCTCCTGCACGTGTCCAGACCTCTGGGGCCATCCCCTGTGGGTGTCCTGCTCCAGAGGGGCACTTCAGGGCATGCAGGATCAAATCAGGGGCACAGGAGGCTTCCAGAAGTTGCAGCCTGCCTGTGGATGCTGGGAGCTGAGCGATGTGCTGGGTTACAGCCCCAGATTGAAGGGATGGAGCAGCCCTGAGCCGCCCCAGGAGCTGGAGCAGAGCTGATGCTGTGTCACAACGTGTCTGTTCCTCCATGGAGCATCTGCCACACGATGCCCTTGCCCTGGGGTGCTGAGGAGATGCTGACACATGGAAAAGCTGGCCAAGAGATCCCTGTGGGTGAACAAGCAGTGGGGCCAGAGCAATGAAGCAACGTTATCTTCCCCGCAGCCTCTGACATGTGTCACGGGAGGGACCGTTCCCTTCCCGGTGTGACTCAAATCCCATATGGATAGTGCAGGAATCTGCTGTCCTTACCAGAGACAGGGAAGGCCTGTTTTGAAATGCCCCCAGCTCCTCCCTTCTGCAGGCAATGGAACCTCTCATCCTTATTTTACATTCCCCTCCCAGATTCCCAAATCCACACCAGCAACAGGGCTGTCCCTGCAAGGAGGCTTCATTTCAGGGATACTGCAAAGTGAGGGGCTCTTGGGGTATTTTGGGGCACCATGACCCCTGAAGCACATCCCACATGGAAAGTGCCCACCACCAGTGCCCTGTGGCACAGCCCAGGAGCTGTGATGGTGGTGCTGGGAGAGACTGGGGTGAAAAGAGGACCTTGAGAGGACCTTGGGGTGGCCCAGGAGTGAACTGTTCCCTGTTCCCTGTTGAGATGAGGGTTCCTGGACCTCAGGAGAAGGGCTGTGTTCAGGGTCTGCCTTTCCCTGCCTGGGACATTGTAACAGCAGAGGAGCCCCAAGCACAGGCTGAGAGGCCAAATTCCCAGCACTTTAAAATTCCCCCTTGGAAGCTTTTTGGCTGCTGGAGGCCTGGGTTATTTCTGGATGCACTTGGCAGGAGTGTTTTTCTCTTGCTTCCTAGCAGGGATGAACAAAGAGCTCAACTCTCTGCCTGCACAGAGCCAGCCCCATTGCCCTGACAGCACCCACATGAGCTGTGTGCCCTCTCCTCTCCCTGCTCTCCAGCCCAGGGATGAGCTCCCAAGAGTGGGGATCAAGTCATGAACTGCTCCCTGTATGAGCCAGAGACACAGGAAAGTCTCTTCCTTCCTCTCACTTTTAAATCAGACTTTTTCAGCCCAAATGGCTCCAGTCTCACAAGGGGTCTGTCCTGCTCCCTGGACTACCTCTTGCATCCCTGCTGGAAGCAGGACAAAGACTTTTGGGCTGCACAAATGCCTCAGCTCCTAAGAGAGCTCTTGGGACAGAAAAACAAGGTTTCTTAAACAAAGCAGAGATGCTAAGCCTTAAAATAAATGACAGCCAATTGTGGTGTCACCACATTGCCCACATTGCCACAGCTGCTCTGGGCATTTTTATCAGCTTTTCTCTCCTCCTGTCCCTTTTGTGTTTTATTCTGAGGCACCCACTCCTTGGGGTGGGCAGCAGCCTCTGCCTGGAACCTGTACCTCTGGGCATGTCTGCAGAGGGATTAACAGGAGGAATCCCATTTATTTAATGCAACATATATCAAATAAATTGTGCTGTGACAGACTTAGAAAGGAAATACAGGCAGTACCCCGGAGTTCTGTTTTGGCAGCAATGTGGGCACCCTGCAGGCAGGAGGTGTTTGGGTTTGGAGGGTGAGGAATGGTTTTAGGGCTATGATTGTTCCTCTCTTCCCAAGGAGGGGGTTGGGAAAGGCTGGTTTTGCACAGAGCTGTTCAAGAGAGCCAGGCTTGACCTGGAAGGGTTAAATTCACCCAGTTCATGCAGCAGACTGGTCCCATTCCCCTCCCCAGCACCCAGCCCTGTGGTGTCTTCCAGCTGCTGCAGCAGGAAGAAGGGGTTGTAGCCCCTGCTCTGACCACCCACCAGTTGCCCTGCCTACTCCTCCAGCCAGCTGAACAAGCACCCAGCACTGGGGGATCGTGGGCTTAGTGGTCCTGAGGGGCAAGGGTGGGGGGGTGAGGGAGGTGGGAAAGGCACTGGGTGAGGCAGATGGGGATGGGAGATGAAGAGGTGACCTTAACCCTGGCACCTGGAGTGGGGCAGGTGGCTGGAATGAGGTGGGTGGTCTCTGGTCCTCATCAGAGAGGTCCCTTCTGAGCCTCCATGTGTGGGGAGCTGGCAGAAGTACAAACATCCCAGAGCTGGGATTTGGGACTGCCAGGATTCACTTTGGCTACAGATTTTCCTGGCCTGGCTGCAGCTCAGAGAAAAGTGATCTGGCACCTGTGATCCCAAACTGCCCCAACTCACCTCACACTCAGCCCTGGGGACTCCTCTCTTGGATTCAGTCCCCAGCTGAGCCTCTGGGACTGTTAAGATCTTTCCAGAAGGCTGAAGGCTGCTGGAGGTCCCATTCCAGTCAGGACATGGTGGCAGTTCCTGGGGACAGTGGGACAGGGAGCTGGTGTGATGTGGCTGCTGGGGTGGGAAGGCTGTGCCCCTGTGCAGAGGGGTCAACATGGCACTGGGCACATAATCCCAGTGCAGACACACCTGGAGGAGACATTTCTGCCACAGGCTTCTCCCAGACAAGAACTTTTTACTTGTAACAGCCTTGAAAGTCTAAACTGGGAACCAGCACCAAGCACCATGAGGTACCAGGAGACACGGGCCCCACATCTCCTGCCCCTGCCATCAGCTGCTGCTCTCCATGGAAATCTGCCCTTTTTATCCCCTGACAATAAACCCTGCTCAGCTCTGGGTCTGACTCTACTCCCCTGCAGCGCTCCAGGCTCCCAGCATCAATCCATCTGCCAGGCTTGGTGTCACAAGTGCATCATGGAAAATGCCATCGATCCACCAAGGTGGGGACTTAATTTGAGGGCTCTAATGAGGCAGTGATTTAACCTCATTACACAAAGGTAAGTGGAGCTGCTGGGTGCCCTGTGCTGGAGGGAACCTGGTGGTGCTGTTGCCCAGCTCCTCGTGTGGGAAGGTGACTCCAAGGGCACGTTGGTGTTAGGGAAGGGCTGGGCTTGTGTCCAGAACTGAGTCAACATCTCATTTTGCTGGGGTGTCCAGGCTCTTGGTCCTGCCCAAAATCACAGGGGAGTTCAGATCCCAGATGAACTCCCAGCTGCATCTCTCAGCACTGCTGTCTCTAGTGCTTCCCTCCATCTCCTGGCTCCTTCCTTCCCATCTCATGGCTCCTTCCTCCCCTCCCACCTAATGGAAGCCTCTTAGTGCCTCGAGTTAATGTACTGTTTCAAAACAGCTTGTCCTGGCTTCACAAAAGGGTAGAAAACTCAGGGGAGAGCACTCATTAGGAGACTTCCAGCCTGCCACCAATTCACTTTACATCTCTGATGAAGTCCTTTATTCCAATTTTCTCATTAATGCACCACATTAACATGATCACTTCTTAACTCGGATGCATTTGCCCTCCCCTCCCTCAGGCCATGCAGCTTAGCTGCCTGGACATCTTTGGCTCTCCAGGGCCTTTGGGACACAGCCAGGACAGAACTGTGTGTCCCCAGGACTAAAGCACTGCTGTGGGATGGAGCAGAGAGCCCCAGACATGCCCAAAGGCAGCCAGGAGGGCAATGGGGCAGCTGAGCACCCACTGAGGTGCTCCTCATCTGTGAACAGCCAGGCATAGAGAGAGCAAGGAGGGAAGGTACAGCCCCCACTGACCCATGGGCTGGGGATCGTGTCCTCTGTGGCCTGGGGCAGCTCTCACTTACACCAGCAGCTCAGTTTTACAAACCATCAGGGTGATGACTTTAATTCCGAGCCCTCTCCTGCGCACGGCAATGATTTTTCCAACCACCCTGGGCCCAAGCTCACAGTATCAACCTCTACTATGCTGAGCCCAACAGAGCCCAGATCCCTCCTGGATTCCTGAGATACCACCACCATCCTCTGCTCCCTCCAGAAGTGTTTCCTCTCCTCAGCTGGAAGCAGGTGCAGGCTCCTGATAACTCTTCTTTCTGTCCACAAAGGAAACGGGGCGTGAGAACAGCCCTGTACAAGAGCAGGATGACAGCCCTGCTCCCACTGCAGATGACTCTTCCCTGCTCTCTGCCAGGCCTGGGAAAGTGAGACACTGTGAATAGAAAACAAAGGATTAAATGTCCCTAAGCCAGTGATCCCAGTGATGTCTCAGCACACCCTAACAACAAGGATCTCCTCCTCCTCCTCACAGCTGGTGGAGGCAGGACACAAAGCACATGGTGGAATGACTGTCCCCGCACGCAGGACTGTTGTTTTCAGCTAAAAGAGGGTCTCAGCACAGAGAGGAGGATAGATGGGGCTTGGAGCAACTGGTCTGGTGGAAGGTGTCCCTGCCCATTTCAGGGGGTTGGAATGAGATGGGCTTTAAGGTCCCTTCCAACCCAAACCACTCTGTGATTCTGTTCCTCTGGCCAGTCATGGCAGGCACTGGTATCTCTGCAGAGCTGAATTGTCCTGTGAGTTCCGGGTGTAGAACAACTCAGCATCAGGTGAAGGTACTGTTCTGATGGTCTCAGGAGCAGATGGCTGGAAGCAACATCCTGAGGTTTGTACACTCTTCCCAGCTGTGTATGAGCATCTTCCTCCTTCCACCACTCCAGAAGATCCAGGCAGTGAATGTGGATCCCCTCCCAGAGAAGTGTGGTCTGACCCACACATGAAGAAGAAACATCAAATAACAAAAAGAAAAAAACATCAAAGAACAAAAAGAAAAGCCCAACAAACCAGAAAAGCTTTTGGAAACTGGGAAAGAACCACAGAGTGATGGGAAGGAGAGGAAAAAGCGCTTTGCCTTCTTCAGGCAGGCCTCAAGCCTACCAGATCTCCTGTAAAGCCTGGGCAACTTCATCTCTTCCCACACAGGAAAAGCGGGACAAGAGGTACACCCAAGGGGAGGGTCAGGGAGGGATTTCCCCCTCCACTCCTTCCTCCCACCCATCACCAGCCGGTGAGGACGAGGAGCAGGGCCAGTGGGCTTTCCCCGAGAGTGGGGGTACACTGCTCTCACCTGGGTCCCCGCCAACCCCGCTTGTCCGTGCACATTCACCAAACAGTAAGTGTTGCAGAGACACGTTCTCCCCAACACCCTGCCTCCCTCGCCGCCTCCTGCAGAGCCTCGTACGTCAGCGCCTGTGGGGGAGAACCGGTGGGCTGGGGACCGAACTTTGGTCTGCGTGGGCAGCTCCCGCACGCAGCAGCAAGGGCGAAGTTTAACGGGGATGTTCAACGGGATCCAACAGCTCCAGAACCCCCAAGATCTCTCCCTCCCGTGGCGCCTGGGTGCGTTAGGGTGGCAAACACGCGTTAGGAATGCCAAAAGGCCGGCTGGGGAGGGGGTGTGGGGAGAGGGACTAGGAGAGGATAAAGGAGCCGGAGAACTGAGGACCTCTGTCCTTTCTCACTCTTTGACATGCAAATCAAATTTGCCTTTCTAAGAGCAATGAAAAACCTCTACATCTTGGCAGGGCTCGGAGACACAAGGCTAAGGCAGATCCGTGAAATAACTGCCTCCTGCAGCCAGCCTGAAATTGGACCCTACAGCGTATCACACACTGCTGTCCACGCCGCCAGCAACCCCCATTTTAAACCCAGTCAGCACTGGGATTCCTCTGCAACCATGAGTTGCAAATAGGTTGCTGGGAGAGACAGATGCCAAGGGAGAAAGGTTAAACAGACATTGTGCTCCAAGAGGGGAAAAAGAAGGATCCAATTCAGCTTTGCAGTTTCTAAAACAGTCTCATGAGATCCTGAGTGAAGTGTGCGCAAGCAGTTTTGGCAAGGAGAAACAAAAGACCTGAGAGGAGCGAGAGGAAGGATGAATGAACAAAAGACAGGAAAGCTGCACATGTTCTCAGTCCCTGAAGTTCACTCATCTCTTTTTTCATGCCCAAGCCTTTTTCTTCTTCAGGCACCTTTGGGAAAGGTAGAAAATGGGGGGTGGGAGATTTACTACTGGGTTTAGCACTAGATCCTATTAACTAAAAAGAATGGGAGCAAAGAGAAATTCCCAAGGCGAGAAAAAAAATCCATCATTAATTGACAGGTCCCTGGGGGGCTGAAGCGGAGATGTTGAGCCGAATTCAATTACAGATCTGGTCAGAATCAGGCAGGAAGATGTGGCTTCTTTCACTGTGTCAATTAAAGAAACGACTGGGAACGATAGACTTCTCTGACCCATGAGTCAAAACAAGCTTCCATCCGGCACTGCCTGATGGCCCTGTGGCTCCCACTGGGAACAGATGGGCTCATGGGCAGTGCAGGGATGCCAGAAGGCCTCCTTGCAGGCTGGGCACTTGACAGAACCAAGCCTTGTGTCTGCTGCAGAAATTGCTGTTCTCTGCAGGAAGGTGGCATCGTTAACAGTAATTAATTTGCAGCCACTGTGCTACCTGAGTAGAACCGAGCGTGGCATCACTGAGCCAGCAGCTCCCTCACCAGATTTCGGGTCTCTCTTTAGCAGTTCCCTCAGGGAATGAGGAAATAACTGACCATGTGAAGAGGGAAAGGGCAGAGAAGCTTTCAAAAGGTATCTGGGCACTAAAAGCTCTGCATCAGATCACATCTCTTTCCTGGCTGATGGAAGCAGCTCCCCTCAGACCACCTGGTGCTGCACAGCCTGAACCCTCCAGCTTTTAGTCCCTGGTACCACAGCAAAAAAGTAGATGTCAGTGGAAAATCACATCCTTTTCCCTTCACTGTCCTCCACGTTAGACTAGGTTTGGGTATCCCTAATTTTCAATTTTCCATCATTTCCCCTGCAGTGAGGCTCAGCTGGGCAGGGCTCTGAGAACATGGCCCAGATAAGGGATGGGGCAGACCACGGTCACCTTCCCTGCAACCTGGTCTAATGGAAGGTGTCTCTGCTCATGGCAGGGAGTGGAACCAAGGTCACTTCCAACCCAAGCCATTCTAGGATTCTATGCTTGATTCCTGCTGGATTCAGGTGGGCAGGAGTGCATCCTTCCTTTGTAGGATCAGAAAACTTCAAAGGAATCTCCCTCTGCTCCATCGCCACTTTCTGCTCTACTTGGGATAACCTGCACATCCTTCCATTTTCAGCCAACTGCTCTCTTCAAAGGAGTAACAGTACTATGTTCCTACTGACACCATTTTACACCTTAAAAAGGATCTCTCTTTCTCCAGATTCCCCTTCAAGGGTTGTAAACATCCTTTCTTCTACTCGTTCCTGCTACTTTCCTTCTCCTTTGAAAATATTTATTTTATTGATCAGTCTCCTTTGCAGCACATGCAGCCTATTTCTTACCATCCTGGATCCACCATGCCTACTAGCCTGATCACAGGATACCATGGGTGGCTTCAAAGCCTTCTGAGCATCCTCACACAAACCCTCAAAAAGAAAAAGTGAGAAAATGGATGTCAGAAAAGTCTGATTCCACTCTGGGAGCACAGAATGCAGGACCCCAAGGAATAAGCTGGATAGATGCTGATCCTGAGCTCTCTGTGGACCAGCTGAAACCAGGAGTACCACAAAGTTATGAAGAACAAAGAGGTCCTATACAAACCTCTCTCTATATATAGCTCTTGAATGCTCCTTTCCTGTTGATGCTTAAGTGGCATTTCCAGCACCTGGGGATAGAGACACTCAGGAGATGGGCTAATTGATGGAATTATTCCTGGTCAGTTGATGGATAGCTGCTAATTAGTGGAAGAGGCTGAGCAGGGGGCCTGTGCTGTTGGAAGGACTTCTCTGAGGCTTTGGGAGGGAGAAAGAAGCCAAGAACAAAGGATCTGTGCAGTGTCAGGCAGGGCCTGGAACGGGAGGAATTTCTCTTTCTCGTGTTCTTGGCTTATTTACAAAGATTCCCAAAACTCCTGTAAGGAATGGAGGAGCAGGATGAGCAATGCTATGTTCCCAGCCCCAGAGCACAGTCCCAGCAGCAAAGGGGGAGGTTTGTTACAGTCAGCAAAACCCAGCAGTGTGTAGGGAAAGGAGCTTTTCTGCTGCAGCTCCTAAGGAGACCCTCAGCTTAGGGGACCCTGAGGGTGTGGGGACCACAAGTGGAGGTCTGTGAATTCCTCTGACTCCCAGCACTGGTAGTGTGGAAGGAACAGGCTGTGGCTGTAAGTCAGAGCTCCAGGAAACAGCAGGGAGGGAAAAAGTGTCATGTTCTTCTGCCTGTAATCCTTTGGGCTCATGCCTGACTTCTCCATCCAACAGAGCACCTTCATGCTCCAAGACTCTTCCAGCCCCCCTGCCCTTCTTACCCTGCCTCTCTCAGCTTCCTCAGAGCCCAGAAGGTATTGAGAAGTCCTGAGGTGAAAGACAAAGCAGCCTCCACTGGGGATGGTAAGAAATGCTCTCCTGCCCCAGTCCTGAGGCTCATTCCTGAGGAGAGGCTCCCGAGCTGAGCAGATGCCACACGTGTTGGGGAAAGCTGTCAGCAGGAAAAAACGAGGGGAGAGAAGGAAAAGGCACGTGCTGTACCCGCCGGCGCTGACTAAACCCTGAGGCTTTGTTTGCTTGGTCTCTCCAGCCCTATAAAAGTCAGATGAGCCTTTTAGCCAGGAGCCTGGGGAGGAACAGAGAGGCCTGGGATAAGTGCAGCAGTGTGGGCCATTTCCTCCTGTACCTCCCCATCTGGGGGGGCCCAAGGGAACCGTTTCAGGTCCTTTGGTCTCCTTGGTCTGGAGCTCCTTCTCCTGCAATTTTCTCCTTTTAGGAGCAGTTCTGTAAGGCCATAAAAAGTGCTGGACTTGTGAAGGGCTCAGCTTGAAGCTGAGCAGGGACTGAGGACAGAAAGAGGTTCAGCGACTCCTCCATCTCAGCCTTCCCTCCCCACAGAGACATAAGCCAGGACTAAAGGGTTCCCGAAGATGAGGAGAATTTTGGAGTAACAAGGCAAAGAGCACAACACTCCCAAACCCCTTCCTCCAGCCTGGGAACTACCACAGCAGCAGCTGGAGCAGCACTTTTCCCTGTGAGGAGGAAGGGAAGGAGTGAGGAGCTCTTAGCAGGGAGGTGTAAAGGGAAATCCTACTTTACAAGGGCCCAGTCAGTCCTGCTTGTACCAAGTGACAGACCTGACAGGAACATGTGACAAAATACAAACAGTGTCTGCTGGGTACGAAACAGCAGGGGACTCATCGCTCTCTGCCCCAGCAGGTATTTGGATGCTGAGAGACAGTTCCCAGGTAACACGTGGGGCTTCTTATTTGAAAACTGCTCCTTTTATTGTTATCTTTCCTCCCACTGCAAAAGGCAAAGAGAAAAAGAGACAGGGAGAGGGAGAGTCGTTTGACAAGCTGAAAACTTCTCTTGGGGGGGAGGATGGTGAAAATGAATAAGTGGGGGGAAAAAAATGAATAAGGGGAGGAAGAATAAAAGCGCAGGTGAAGAAGGAAATACAAAGTCAAAAGGCTCAGGGCTGACTCAGTGTGGTGCAGGATTTGTGAGGGAGACTCTGCCTTTTGGAAATCAGTAATCCAAAGGGCTCTGCGTGTGTGCATAAAGTTATTGACTGACTGCATTACATCCACTTATCCCCCATTAAGCAGCAGGCTTCAGCTTGATCCCCAACAGCAAGGAATTAGAGTAACTCTAGCCTGCGTTTTTAGAAGGGTTTCCATCTCCCAGGAATCCAAAGTGCTTCAGCAGCCCTCCGGGGAATGCAGGACTGACATCCAGATCCTTCTGGGGTGGAGACTGGCAGTGGGACAGGCTGCTGTGTGCAGTGGAGATGGGAGGGAACCCTGGTGCTTCTGTACAAAGCTATAGGATCTCTATTATGCAAGCAGAGTAGGAAAGGGTTGGCTTCCAAGGACACAGAATATAATTAGCCTATCTCAGAACAAGTAGTGATTCCTCCCCTGCTAAGCTGCTCTCAGTTCAGCTTCAGACAAATCATCTCTGCTCCCTGCCTGTGTCTCCACACACGAGCACCAGACAGCTCTTCACGTCTGGAGGGGACAAGAGGCTGGAGGTCTCCATACAGTTACTGAACATTTTCAAAGCTGACTTTAAAAGTTTTTTGTTCTTTTCTGCCCCCACTTCAGTTTGCCACCCCCTCAGCTGTACTGATGCAACTGCTTGTGGATCTATGGGGAAATGAGACCACAGAAATTATCTAGCTTTTTTTTTTTTCTGATTCTTCTTCTTTTTTTTTCTTTATAAGACATATTCACTTGCATCACTTCAGCAGAGCAGCCCCCAGTCTCAGAGCAACACAAAGTTTGGTGAAGAGGTGGAAAGAAGCTCCTGGGGGGAGGAGGAAAGCGCAGGAGCCTGAGGTGCCTCCATCAGCTCCTGATATCCTGAGGTGCTCTGCTCTGGAGCACAACCCTGGTGACTCTGCAGCTCCATCCAGATGTCCCTGCAGCTGGCACGGGGGGACACTTACAACTCTCTTGTTTCAAAGATGCTTCTTTGCTTTTTGTCTCTGGCCTCACTGCCGTGTCCCAGCTGACTTCCCACGTGGCACAGCCACTGTGTCACAGATGTCACTGGAACTGCTGCTTCTCGTGGAGCTAAAGAAGAGCTGGGAAGCTCTAAAGGAGAGGGAAACTGCAGCTCCCTTCAGTGGAAACAGACACAAGTGAAAGTGCAGGGTGTCCAGGTCATCCCAGACTTATAGGGCAGAACTGGGGAAAGGCCTTGAAGGAAGAGATGAAATCAGTGTTTAACCCCTGCCATGACAGCAGCCATGGAGGGCCCAGCACCTCTGAGGTTGAGAGGGTTCACTTCTGCTACAACAGAGAGCAGTGGTCCTCAACTACTCTGCCTCTGCACCACTTCCAAAAATTCTCCAGAAGGGAGCTGGGGATGATTATGTTTGTTGCAAACAGTGATGTTCCCAAGTGGTCAAACAGGGAGCTGTCAAACTTCCCTTTACCCCCTCTGCACCCTCCAGACAGTGCATGAGAGGCACCTTGTTTATGGGCTTGACACTGGGTATGACTTAATCAGCTTTGACAGGGGTGATCCTATTTATAGGAGGAACTCCTAATGCCTCTCATTCAATGTCATGTTTGGGAAAAAGTGAGAAATGAAACAGAAATGACCCCTGAGTTTCTACTTTCAGTAATGGAAATTTCAGCTGCTGACCTGGGCAGGATGGGCAGCACTGAGCCAGTTTACTCAAGGTCGCTGAGAAGTTCACATCACAGTCCAATTTCCCCTCTTTGAATGTCCTTCCTGGCTTGGCTTGGCACTCCTGATGCATTTTCAAGTCTGGATCCCTCGCATTTTGGAGCCTTCCAGAAATTCAACCACCACTCAGCCCATTCCATATGGATGGGAATGTGAGGAGCTGAAGAAGAGGTGTTATTTCATAGATTGCCACTCAGGAGTTGCACAAATGCTTTGCTAAACACCCCTGAACACAGGTCAGGCAGAGGAACATCCAACCAACCACGTTTGTTGCTTCTTACACACCAAAGGCCTCAGCAGAGGTCAGATCTCATTGGGGGCTGCAGCTCCTCCCAAGGGACAGTGCAGGGGCAGCTCCAAGTTCTGCTCTCTGGGAGCAGGGACAGGACCCAGGAACAGCTGGAGCTGTGTCAGAGAGGTTTAGGTTGGAGATCAGGGAAAGGTTCTTCCCCCAGAGGGTGGTTGGGCACTGCCCAGGCTCCCCAAAGAATGGGCACAGCCCCAAGGCTGCCAGAGCTCCAGGAGTGTTTGGACAATGCTCTCAGGGACAGGGTGGAATTGTTGGAGTGTCTGTGCAGGGCCAGGAGTTGGACTGGCCATCCTTGTGAGTCCCTTCCAACTCAGGATATTCTATGGTTTCACAAAAATGTATTTTTTTTTCAATCCCTGTGAGTTTTCCCAGCATCTAAAAGGATGGCTGGCCATGCAGTTGGCCAGCAGTCCTGGCCCTTCCCAAGTGCTGTGGCCAGTCCCTCCCCAGAGGGGAGCATCCAGAGGTGCAGTGCTGTGTGATGAGCCATGCCAAGAGACAGCACGTGTGCGAGGCATCCTGAGCTCCAGGCGGCTCCGATGACTCAGAGCCAGTCGCCTTTTTCCCTGCAGTGCAATTGTACCAGGCCCTGACAGCATCAGCTGGCTTTTATCACTGCTCCACATCAGAGCTGTCAGTCCTGAAGACAATGGAAGGTGTGTGGAGGGGGAGGAATTGAGCATCTCTGCGCTCTGTTGGCTTCGCAGAATGATGCCAAAGTGGCGAGCAAAGAGGTTTTGATTAGCAGCAACAGCAGAGTTTTTGATTAGCAGCCTGCTGCAGCAAGAGGCTCAGCGAGAACGTCAGCACTGAAATAAAGAAGTGATACTTCTGGAGCTTCCTCCACTGCTGTTTTGTGGGCAAGAGCTTGACTGATGGTGATGAGAGCCTGGAGGGCACGCAGCCACTGGATGGTTTATCCATTCTCACAGTTCTGTGGATGGAGGGCACCTGTCTTCAGATCTACTGGCTCCACTGGGGTCTGCAAAGGGTTTGTGTCATTTCCTCAGTGCAACTCATCTTCCCCATGTGTAACTTCTCAAACTCACCTGTTGCTGTGGTGGCAGTGATGACGACAGGGAAGGAAGAGACTTGAAAAGCAAAGTCTGGGGGCATTTAGCGAATGAACAAAAGCCTCAAGCGAACAAAAAGATCTTCTCTTGCCGGCTGAGTCCTCTGCCAAGGAGGAGAGGGGTGTTTGTGCCTCCCTCAGGCATGTCACGGAGTCTCCTGTCACCCAGGTTTGCTGGGAAGTTCACCCACGTGGATTCTCAACCCGCCCTTGTCCCGTGCCTCTCCCTCGCGCTCGGGGGCCGCTTCCTGTGAACGCCCACGGAGTGATTCGTTCTCTCCCTGCACGTCCCTGATGAGATGCCGATGGAAAAGCTGACAGCAGCAATGCCCAGGGTCTATTTGCCTGTCAGCTCTGCCTTGTTTCATTCCTTCTCAGCAGACTTGCACCTGCCTGTTGTCCTTGTCTTGGACGTATGCACCAAAGGCCCCCAGCACAGAAATCAGCTTTTTATTCTGCTTCTAAAGCACAGAACATAAGGACTTTGATGCCATCCAAATACTATGTTTATCCTAAAACCAGAGCAAAGGAAAGTGTTATATTGATTGTTTTCCAGACTCAAAAGTTAGGTTCAAAGCAGGGTAAGTGATTTGTAAAAGGTCTCGGGAAATCTGTGAACGCCGTCAGAACAGGGTCTGTTTCTCTCAAAACTCAATCCAAAACCTGAAGCAGAAGTCCATCTTTCCCTCCAGGATGCACTCAAAACAAGACTGTTTCCCAAAGTGCTGAGGCATTATGTAAAATTAATTAGCTTGGTCTGTGCAGGCCCAGGTACAATGGGTTTCTAAATTAAGCCCTTGTAAATGGAAATGGTAAGACAGGTGTGAGAGAAGATACTTACAGGCTGGAAAGCTTAATCAGAAATGAAAGTTGCTGAATGGACCAGCCAGTGATTTCAGCAAGCATTGTGTGGTGTTGCTGCAAAACAGCAACAAAATGGCTGTTGTTTTATTGATCCCAGTGCTCTGCCCATGCTACTGATGCACTCAGGCACTGTGTCACTGTCCCTGAGAGCTGCTGCTGTGACAGAAGTCACCACTTGTCCCTGGGCCCTTTATGGCCCCAGCCTGTGAGTTTCCATCCAGCCCCCACAGGTGAAATGCCCTGTGATGACCAACTGGCATTTCATCTCCACAGTATTCCTCTGGAAGTGACACATGGGGAAAAGAACACATTCAGCACCTGGACAAAAGCTATAAAATAAGCAGAAAGGAAGTTTAAAAATTAATGAGAGCTCCAAGTGCTGTCAAATTTTTCCTCCTCTTGCCCTTTCTGGACACACAGCTATCACCAAAGATTAAAAGTAATCGACTGACCAGGTCAGGGCAGAGCCGATGTGATAACAGGAAAAAAGGGAATGACTTCAAACTGCCAGAGGTCAGGGTTAGATGGCATATTGTGAAGAAGTTATTTCCTGTGAGAGTGGTGAGGCCCTGGGACAGTTTGCCCAGAGAAGCTGTGGCTGCCCCATCTCTGGAGGTGCCCAAGGCCAGGTTGGACAGGGCTTGGAGCCACCTGGTCTAGTGGGAGGTGTCCCTGCCCATGGCAGGGAGGTTGGAACAGGATGATCTTTAAGGTTCCTTCAACAAAAGCCATTTTAGGATTCAGAACATTGTGTTAGACTCTCCTGGAAAACAATTTACAGATCTCTTCCTCCACCCCCTTTCCTCTGTAGCTCATTCCTGTTCCCTTGCTATGAAAAGTTTGGTTGTCTTCTCCTTTTTCTGGCTGAGTCTTTCCACGGCAGTTAGCTGCCATGGTGATAGAAGTTAGAGAAATTAGTAAGAAGAAGAGTCATAATTAACAATTGACTGACAGTCCCATCTGACCTGAGACAGTAGCTGAAAGCTGCCTCCCACTTCAATCTGCTTGCCACGAAACAGCCAGGAACAGGCAGTTCCACTAGCCAAGGTGGTCTGGCTATTGGCTCCATCCCTGTGTGGCTGCCCTCAGTGGATTTGGTGCTGGGAGCCTCGGTGAGGATGTGTCACCATTGCCCTCTTCTGGATCCACAGCCAAGCCTGCTCCAAAGCTTGGGAGATGTCACCGTCTAGTAATGGCAGCACGTGGTGACCCCAAGGGAGCTGTTTCAGAGGTGACCACTGGTGCCTCATGCAGGTGCTTTGCACTATTTCACTCCAAGAGCTTCGAGTTCTTTTGCGTTTCTCCTTCCAGAATGGTGACTACGCTTGCAGGGCAGATTTACAGCAGATGGTGGATTCAAAGGGAAGGAGATATTAGAAAACAAATTAACACCAAATATATGACTAATTCAGGATCTTTGTGAATGTGCACCACTGTGAAAGGTGGGTGGTTCAAAACCTCCCAGGAATGAGGAGATCTCAGGTTCAAAAGAAAGGAGACATGGTTAAGGTGAGGAACTCCTTGCCACAGGATGCTGAAAAGGCTAAAAATATATATGAACTTGAGAACATGGAAAAGTTTGTGGAAGAGAAATCCATTGAGGGTTACTAATTACACAGAACTTCTAATCATTTATATAAGTTGTATTTCTACATGAAATACATATTTATGGAAGAAAAGGCTTCCTAGTCTATTCTAGGTACCTTCTTTTGGTATCATGATCCTGAATCCTTTGCTGACCCAGTATAACTTGCTCCAGTTTGTATGAATATGGAAAAACAGGGGTCAGGTCCTCAGCTGCTCCCTCGAGGTTTTATTCAGCTTGAGGCAGGTGAAGACTCAGTAATTGCTCAGTAACACTCTTGGGGCCTGGCCCACCATGGAGCCTTCAGATCTGGTGTTTTTGTAATGCACAAAATTATGCAGAAACCTCGCTGTTTTGTACAGGGAGGAAAATTAGCCCAACTCAACAAGGCACATTACTTATGGACTGAGCGAGGCAATTGTTCACACTCAGCTGGAAAGAATTTCTGCACTTGTCTGTCTGCTGGAGTTCGTGCAATATGGTAACACAGAGAACCAAACCTGACACTGGAAATTATGGGGCTGTTGTCAGCATCCAAGGACTGAAAATAGGCAACAAATAGGAATCTGGTGAGGAGTTTCAACAGCTTGACCCATCTCTGTAATGGACTTTAGAGTCAAGAGCAGGTTGATGACAGTTGTTAATCCCTTCTAGCATAACCCTCCCTCACAGCTCTGCCTGTGTTCCCTGCTGTTAAATAATGTATCTCCCAAACAGGGGAAAAACAGGAGCGGGCCTCTCCTGTTTCACCCAGCATGGGGGAAAGGAAAGATGGGGAATGATGTGTCCCCAATGGCAGGGAGAGTGATGGATGAGGGAGACAGGGGATGTGTGGAGTGCCTGGAACATGGAAAGAGAATGGTGGGTTCAGGGTGAAGGACAGAATACAGGGGACATATATCCCTGAGACAAGGATTTAGGAGGGAAATTGGCACACACCCCTCTTGAATCAAGGGGTGGATCAGTGAGGTAGAGTGGAATGCAGGCTGGGATTATCCAGGAAAGTAAGAATGGAAAGCAAAGTGCTCCTAGTCCAGTGCAGTTGGTCCCAGCACATGCTCTAAGTGTGAACGGTGTGACAGAAGGGACAAACCCAGGGCTGAGGTGTCTCAGCTGGGGTCTCCAGTGGGTCTCTGCCAAATGAAGATCCAGACACTGAACTGCAGAGGTCTGGAGATGAACCTGTGAGACACAGGTGTCCAAGGGTGATAAATGGAACACAGCAAAAAACATGCATAAAAGAAGCTCCTCAGGACCTGGGTGATAGAGTGCCTGGCAGATAGATCAGGGACTAAAAGTCAGGATTCCTGACCCATGATTAAACTTTGGCACATGTTAACTTACACCGGACAAAAGACACACTCTGCCCCAGTTCCCTGCTTTCCAGCAAGTGTAAGAGTCATTGCCTGCCCTAGAAAGACAGCATTCTCCATTCATGTTTGGGAAGCTCCTGGAGAGCAGAAGCTGTGCAAGTGCAGAGCATTATCCTGCAAGAACATGCCAGCAACGTTCAAGCTCCCCTCAAATCCAGTGGCAGGTCACAGCGATTGGCGGGTCTCGCATGTGTGTGACTGTGAGTCACCCAGGATAACTGATCTTCATATTAATCTATTGTTGTAAATGACTTGGAGCTGCCTACAGACAATCCTTCAGAGTACAGAACAATGGAGAACCTGCACATCTGAATAAAGCCTCCTCTGCATGGCAACTTATTGCCATCGTAACTAGCATAAACAAGAGCAATTAAGACAATTTCAGAGCATCACCTCCTCCCTCTGGGGTCTTAATGAGAGCACGCTCAGAAGGGGGCTGGAGCAGAAGCAGCAAGGGCTGGGAGTTAACTTGTGCAGGAAAAGAAGGGTAAGGGAGAGTGTTGCATCCAGAGGACTGCTCCTCTCCACTCTATAGTGTAACACAAAGGGCAGGCAGGGGAAGAGATTCCATCAGCTCTGGGGTAGATAGAAAAGGCTCTGGGAAGCAGAGCTTTCCTGCTGTCTAACCCTCACACCAGCTGTCAGGAATCTGCAGGTTTTACTGGCACATCCAGGTGACCAGAAGTAGCCAGAAGGGGTGAGAAAGACACGGGCACCACACGAGGGTTCTGAGCCATAGTTCTTGGCAGAATCAGGGTTGGATTGGACTGATGGCCTTTTAGAAGCAAGGTGTTCAGGAAGAAGCTCTTCAAAAGATGATGATTATCCATCCCAGAAAATAAATACAAGCCTCCACATGGTGCTGCTGGATTAGTGTATAGATTGCACGTGCTCTAAATCTTTGCTATATGCTACTGATCTACAAGCATGGAGATGACTGAGAAGCTGTTTGTGGGCAGCTGTGTAGTGAGGAGAGATGGAAAATTGGGAAGCTTTCCTTTGAGGTATCTGTCAGGAGATGAGAGGAACTGACCTGGACAAATACTCCAGGGAAGGAAGGGAGACAACTCCTATTAGCCTGGTGATGGCACCTCTTTCTTTGGAAATCTGGCCCCTTGCAATGGAGAAGAAATGGATGGGGCTCTGGAGCAGAGCTTTGTGAAGGTTTTCATAGGATTGAAGGAATGATATGATTTTCAACTGATTCTTTTCAAATTTAAGGCACAAGTCAAAAACGAGGTTCCTACACTGTCACAGTGTATAAATAGCCTGATGGAAGCATAACCGCAGCTCAGTTTGGTATGTATCATGCACTCAAATAATTTTATAAAAAACCCCACAGATTTCTATCCAGATATTCCTGCAAGAGGCTCACCAGCTTCTGTTTAATGTGTGTGCAATGACAGCTACCCATACTTCAGGTGGATCACAAAATTCACCCTAGAACCAAAATGGCTTTTTCCATTCTCTGCAGAGATAATTTTTTCCTTTTAACTTGAAATTTGCTGTCATAGATTTGATTGTCTGCTTTAAAAAAAAGAAGAAGAAAAGTGGCACATTAACTTGCAAAGAGAAGAAAGGAGCTAAATCTGAGACCTCTTATCTGAATCTTCCCAATGCCTAAGTGCTGGATAATTGGAATTGCTGTCTAAGCCATAAAATGCAGTTTTGCTCAGATCTTCCTAACCCCAGACTGACTTCTCCTTCCTGCTTCTCCTTCAGAAGCACGCTGGTTCTAAGATCTCAGGAGATACGTGAAATATGACCTTCAATGGAAAAAGATCCTACTTAAACTTCCTAGAATCCAGCAGGAGATAAGTGCTTTGCAAAATGAGCAACCCACTTTCTTTGGAATCAGGAGTTTTTTGGAAGCACAGGGTCACTCAGCCAACCACATGGACCAGTTTTCCCTTAGCTCAGAGTTTTTACAACCAGAGTTCAAACCCTCCCAGCCAAAGCACTTCTTTATCACCAGGTAGGTTTTTCGGAGGGAAATAGCTGTGAAATAGTCACCTTTAGGAAACTGGGTATGTTTTTTGTGCCCATTGCCTTGTGCTTATTCTGTGTGCATTGCCTTGGATGAGTGTGCAGAGCTGGAGTCCCCCTGAAAAATCTAGATGAGTCTATAAAGAGAAATAACTATTAGTAGTTGCTGATATTCAAGACAAGACAGCTTTCCCCATGGATATCTTGTTTGGGTACTGCCTGGAGGGCAACTAGTGAGGACTCAGCAATTCTGAACACCAGCTTACATATTTAGGAACCTCATGTCAAATGCATCCTAAAATACAGCCAAAAAAAAAAAGTCCATTTGACAGAGAAAAATGGGGAGATGTGAACAGCTGAATCTGTTCTCTGCCACTGACTCACCAAGGGGCATGGAGCAAATCACTTTATTTTTCCATGATTCAAGTATCCCCTTGCAAAATGAGGCCAACAGAAAAGCAGGTCCAGCACTTCCCATAGTGCTCAGGTTTGTACCTGGTGGGGTACGTGTGTCAGCTGGGTTAACTGAAACCAGAGTTTTCAGTTCACAAGGAAGGTCTGTAGAGACACATCAGTGTTTGTTAATCCATGCTTTATAATGTTCTGACATCTGGAAGGGCAGAGCAGAATCGTTATTGTTCAGATGATGACCACTGTGTCCCTTATTAAGAGGAAATTAAAAATAGGAAGTGGTTATAATTATCATTTTGGACACCATTCCATCATTCTCAACACAGTGCCGAGATTATAAAGTAATAACCAAGGGAATGTCAATTTACAATTCCTTTTTTCAGTGCAGCATGAGAGTGAGCCAGTACGATTCCTGCTATCTCCTTCCCTGACATCCAGCCGTGCATTTCCCAGTACTGCTCGTTCGCCTTTCTAAGGTCCATTGTAACATTAACAAAGGCAGCCCAGTGACATTGTTACATCCAAATGATGGACAGAGACAGAGAAAAAACTCCCAGTACCTCTAGAGATGAAAACAATAATCTCGTACCACTCCAAATGGGAAGAGAATTTCCCAGATAGAGATTTACCTCTGTATCCTGCTCTAAGGCAAAGTGCTGTTGCCCGTTCCAAGCTCACTGGCTTTGCTCTCCACTCCACACAAGGAAGCGAGAACCTGCCTTTGGAAACTGTTAACCTTTTCCAACCAATGGAAAACCAAACGAAAGCACTTTGTTTGGGAAAGGCTTGCACTAGGATTCATAATAAGCCATCACTGACGTGACAGACCTTGTTGTTGACTTGGAGCCAAATCTTGAGGTCCTTGCCTGAAGGATCAGGAGGATTTGACCCCAGGACTGTTATTAGCCTTGACATCACCAGCTCCTGACATGGGATAGTTTTCCAGTGAACTTGCTTGAGAATGTTTAGAAATGTCAAGTGGCCGAGCCATGAGGACACAAGAACGAGAAGGTATCATATTCGCCCAATTGAACGGGAGAATTTCAGTCCTCCCCCTGCTCTCGCTGGCGATGGCAGCACTGCTGACAACGTATGTCAGGGTTACACTGCCTTATCAGGCCCCTCTCAGCCCAGCACCCCTCATCAGCACAGTCCACGTGCATGGTCCCAGCTGAGCAAGAGCAACGGGATCCTGATGTAGGCTCGGAGAGAACTTTTCCAGCACAAATTGTGTTGTGGTGGACAGATCTTGTACCAAACCATTTACATAGAGGATGGACACTGTGTGAGCTGGACTGGAGCCTAAAAGTTCTGGTTGTGGTGTGGTTACATTTTGCCAAAGGGTTCCTGGTGTCACATCACGCTGAGAGCTTTGAGGGTGGGGAAGGAGAGGAGCAGAGGAAATTGAAAGGAGCTGTAGGCACTGATGAGCTTGTGAGGTGCAGTGACCTCATACATTTACTTTTACTCCATATAGGCCAGAACTCCATGCTGAACTCCAGCAGAGGAAAGGCCATGTGTTAGGTAAAATCTCTATCCAAACTTTCTCCATGCAGGGAATGGCTACAGCTCTCACTTCAATACTTGCAGAACAATTCAGCTCACCATTGTTTAAACCAAACTTCTCAACAACCTTTGCCATTCTCCATTGTCTTCCCTGTGTTCAGTGCTGCCAGCTTTCCTTGCACACATCCACAGCACAGTAAATCTTCCTCCTGTGCTCCTCAACTCAAGCCGCCGTTCTGGTTGCTGACATTAGTCAAGGTCTAACAGGATCTACCATTCCATTCACGCCTCCAGAAGGTTTGTGCCATCCAGATGCCCTTTCTGAGTGAAACTCCCATTGTTTCATGCAGCTAAAATCAGTTCCACTAACAAAAATGATAAGGTGTCAGAATCCGTATCAATCATATAACCACCCATCTCTCTTGCCATCTCTCTGCAATTTCCGCAATCCTTGAGAGCACCACTTGTTAGTGCGCTGCAGGAACTCATCCAAAATGCTTTAAGACCTCTAAATTAACCATGGAGGATTCACCTTCCCTTCCATCAGGAAAAACAAAAGCTTGAAATTCAAGGGGAGGGCTGGAATCTCCCCGGCTGATTGGCTGGAGGATGCCTTCTCGCCCACACGTCCTGCTCGGTAACATTTCCAAATATTTTTGAGCAGGCTGAAAACAATTGTGTTGGAGGGGCAGGGGGGCTGCTAATACCCTATCAATTTCACATTCCTAGGAGAGTTCCCAGCCCACCAATCTGCCATCCTATATCAGGCAATGAGCCCTCAGCTGGAAACTTTACCCTGGCTCTACCTATTGTCCAATGTTTTCCTTCCTGCCAGATGATTGGAATTGCACCAGTTGTTAATTTTACACCTGCTGTTTGTGAATATCCCTGAGTGACCTTTCCGACAACAACCACCCTGGGGGGATTTCTCGGTGGAGAGATGCACACACATGCATGCAGGAGCAGATAGAAAGGGAACAGGAAGGGGCCTCCTGATGAATGATGAGGGATTAAAATAGCTCTTGCTGGGGCCATGGTGGGATATTAGGCAGCAGGAACGATGAAGCGGATGTTTAAAACATAGCAAAGTGTCGATCTAAGCACAGAGGGCGAAATAGTGTTAGCAGATCCCTTCCTCTTTCCAGCTCTCTCCTTGTGCCCAGCTGGCTGAACAATGCAACTCCCAGGGCCTCTTACAGAAGAAGAATGGCTCTCTGAGATGCTGAAGCCAAGGTCTGGAGAGTCTGGAAACCCTTTTATTTGGGAATTTGAAAGGAATATCTGCCCTGTGGCCCCATTCATAATTTCTTCTCTTGGTGTAACTGACCCTAATGCCATCTCTGGAAGGTATCAATCACCCCAGAAGGGATGTGTCAGTACAGCATGGACAGGAAAAGCCATTGGCTTCTCAGTCCTGAATTCTGGCTGGTCTGAGGAAGTCACAGGTGCTCAGATATCACTGTGACCAGTTTTAACACTCAGATTAGGTTAAACAGATCGAGCCCACTTTAGAAGTGGATTAAGAGCACTTTGGTTATTAAAAATGATTTGTGGGGCCAGAGATGGATCAGAGGAGAAACTATCCATGGGCTGTAGCCACATAACCTCGACATTTCCTACAGCAAGCTGGTACTTGGCTGTAGAAATTGGAGTAGTATACAAATAGGAGCAGGAGATGGCAAATTTTCCTCTGAAAAAAGACTGAATATTGGATAAATAACACAGTGGTGGATGTCTGCTGAGTGGTAGCAGATGTTCAGGGACAGGCATGCCTGACCCTTGTGGAGGAGAAATCACTGATGTGGATATCAACAGAATTCTGTGTGTACAGTGCTCAGTCACAGGCATCCGTCCCCCTGGTACAGCAGGGATCTGTGTGCCAAGCAATCCCTCTCCCAGAGATCTCAGCTCAGGATAATACACCCTTTTCACTGGAGAATGGCTCTGGCTTGGGAATCAATGCCATTAAGAGATGATGGGGCAAATCTTGCCTCCATCCTCTAACCTGGCCAAACACAACTCAAATGGAAAAAGTCTTCTCAGATCTGAACCCCATCTCCAAACCAAGCTGCCCCCAACTCCTGTAACTTCTCACTACAGGATGAGGGGAGCCCATGCTGTTCTAGAGGCCCCCTTGCAAGTGAGGCTCTCCCCACATCTCAGCTAATGAGCATTCCGCTGTATCTTGTGCAAAATGGGAGCTCCAAGGGTTGGCTACTTCTCAGTTTTGAAGAACAAAATTCTGACAATCTAAACTCCTGCTTTAACTCCAAAAGACATTCCTCACATCTTCTCCTGACCAAGTGAAGAAGACAGAACAATTTCTGCAGAGAACTTGTCGAAGAATGCCAGGGGAATAATCCCAACAGACCTCTGAAATAAAGGATGTCCCTAATCCATCATTTTGCTATGGTGTTCTTGTGAGTCCTTCTTCTGAGACTTTCAGGCCACCAAGCCACCACTTTTTAAATACTCTTGGCCAAAATTTCAAATGAGTGGACAGCTGCAGACAGTACAATGTGCCTTGGGCAGCATTGGAAAGGGCCTATGTATCAGGTATCTCCAAATTCCCGGGAATCAGGGGAACAATACTTATAATCTCCAAAACAAGAACTCCTTAGCTGAGTGAAACCCATGGTGGAGGAACAGGGATGGCAGATGAGCTTCTCTCTGCAGCCTCATCAACATACTAATGGCCATCTGCATCTCTGGATTCAGCTCCATCCTTGGCCAGCTCAGTTTAGAAAAGGTTTTGTTTTTCTTGGGCTGGTTTTGTTTACAGCCGCTTGACCGAGGCAGAGAGTTCAGCAGCAGCTGAGTGCAGCCCAGGCTCTCCCAAGTGTACGTTCTCCCGTGAAACATCTGGTTACAAGGCAAGGTCAAACAGGCCTGAAATGGGAGAGGGCCACAGATTCTGCCCACTGAGATGCAGCCAGCTGGGAAAAGAACAGGCTTTTCTGGCTATGTTGGAGGATTTGGCTGGGAAAAGGAAAGAGAAGAAGAAACATGCTGCAGAAAAGCTGCAGGATCAAGAGGCTGGTTCTTTTATTGGTTAAAAATCAAGACCACCCTAGTTGTCACATGAATCCCTGAGTCTTATTTAGCAGGAATTCTAGTTGCTCCCAAACAGAAATACATCTCTTCAAATCCCTCATTTATACATACTTCCAGTGTATGTATATGAATTCCTCTATTCCCCATTATCCTGGGATTATCTCAGACACACATCTCAGACCTTCTCACTCTGTTCTTTCCAATTTTCACCTCTCACAAGGCACTGGAGCCAGAAGGATAAAGACAGATCTGACTTGCAGCACATTGCAAACCTTGATCTCCTAAATTCCTTGGGACAAGGACCACCCAGCTGCTTGGTGTTTGTCCAGCACCTGCACCACTGGTGCCCAATCCAGTGTCTGGATGCAATAATGACACAAATAACAACATTGTTCAGGACTGGTGTGAGAGCTCCTGCAAAGCAAAGAAACCATTCAGGAAGCCTAAAGAACAAATCCTTCCATGCAGCCCCAGGGAATGCTAGCAGCGAATATTTAGGGTTTCTTTGTTTTTAAAACAAGGCTTGTTCCTCTGAACAAGAATCAGAAAAAAACCCCACATGAACTCGATGAAACAAGCACACAGAACACCAAGAGAGGAAGCTCATCATGCAGACACAGCAGGAGCTGTTTGGTGAACTGGGATTGATTCATGGACAACCAAAAAACAGCGGAAAACACTAAATTCACATTACGGTGTTTATGCAGGATGAGCTGACCAGCCTTAATAACACTAATGCTTAGTACATGATTTTCGGAGAGAAGCAAGTGAAGAATAATTGTCTGAGCTTGGGACCAAGCACTGTTTCTGAGCTGTGATACTTCCTCCTTTGGGACTTCCACTAAATATCCTGACCTGTTTGTGCTTGAGCACCCTTCTCTAAAAGGATAAGGACAACAGCAGTCACTCACCTACTTTGGTGGCTAATAAATGACTCAGATAGCTCTCACCGACCTCTTCAAGTCCTACACACAATACCCGATGTGTCATGTGGCACCTCAGAGCAGCCAGAAAGCTGTCACCTCTTAATGGGCCTGCCTTGCCAGTGTGATGGGCAGGGCAAAGCCTGTGCAAGGTCCTTTGGCACCTCTGTCCAAGCTGGGAATGATCTGCAGAAGGATCCACTGTCCCACGGAAGGAGCAGAGAGGGAAGGGGAACAGCTTGAGCAGGCTGTGTGCTGCCATTTCATCAGGTCCTGCTGGAATCCGGACATTGCGGGCAGAGGCATCTTTTGAGGCTCAGCACATCAGCTGCTGCCTTCATGCACCAGAAATAAAGGACTCCAAATCTGAACCTGGAAGCCAACCAAAATACCAGAAGATCGTTGTGCTTCTCATGTGCATAATCTGATGCCTAATTTGCATGCACTGCTTGTGTATCTTAATCCCAGCTTTCCAGAGGACGCTGTCCCATCCCTGATCCCATCAACAGATGGACTCCATCTGCCCACATGAAAGCTACAGTTTCACCCTGCTCAGATTTTTCCCACCAAACTGCTGGATACAGCTGTTGTTACCCAGGCTCCTGCCTTATGCAGCCCTTGGTCTGAATGCAGAGATTTTCTTTCACAAGACTGTTACCATTTCAGTTACCTTTCAAGCTGCCTGGAAATGAGTGAGTTCTGGTCTGCAGCCACTGTGTAAAGTTTGTTGTGAGGCCTCCCCTCTCTCTGCTGCCAGGAGGGAAGGAACCACACTGACTGAGAAACTGTCTGGGATTTGGGCACTTCCCTTCCTCTTCCTTTCAGAAGTGTTTTGATTAAACAAGTAAAATCATTCATTCTCTCTTTCACTCCTTAACTTTATTTTTGTTACTTCTAGACAGCTTGGAACACCCTTTCCTAGGTAACGTTCACTAAATCTGTCTCAGAAACCAAACCTGCTGCCTGCCTGCACCCAAATGACAGAGACACTCCCTTGCAGTCAGATCTGGCATTGCCTGGGGAGCACCAAAGAACCCACCCACCTCCATTTTTCTGCTTTCTGGTTCTGAGAGGTGCCATCCTCCAGCTGGGAATGATCCCTGCCTCACTCCCCACTCAGTCAGGAAGTGCCATCCCTGAGCCCCTGAGCTGGGAACAGGGAATGCAGTGGGGACACCTCTGTGGCCTCCCCATAGCAGTGGTTTAAGGGTGCTGACTGAAAGCATCCGCTGTGGCCGGGCAGCTGTCCAAGCACGTTGGATACAAGCTCAGTTGCACTTCCACAGGGATCACACTCCTGGATCGCCAACCCTTGATTGTAGCGGGCAAAATCCAAAAGCAGGGAAACTGTCCTTAAAGCTCGTTCCCTCTCCAGTTGTTCACAGCAGGGATAAGTGAGGCCTCATCTATAATCACCTAAAACCATCACATGATGCCTGCTCTGTCAGTACAACAGCTGAGCACGCTGCAGGATACACAGCAACACACATTGGTGATGCACCATTACACATTTCCCCAGTGCAAGCCCTGTTGAAATGCTGCCATCAAATTATTTCAACTGATCAAAGCAGGAAAAAAATAGAATATTAAAGCCCCAGATAACAAATTAATAAGAATAAAAGCATGTAGGTGAGAATTAAGAAGGCATTAACATTCTGATGGCATCTGCTGCCTAAATTAAACTACAGGGAAAAAAAAAAAGAGTTCAGCTGATGCTCAGGATCAGGACAAATAGTTCTCAAATGGAAATTACAGTTTTGAAAATTATGTACCAAAAAAGGATCCAAATTAGGACATTTCTGATTTTTGAAGTTCTTTCTCCAGGTGGGGATCTCAGGCTTGACTGGAGGGCTGGCAACATGATTGGTAATATGCTGGAGTTGCTCAGTTCCTGCATCCCACAGCAGAACCAAACTGGCCCAGAGCCCAGCTGGGACAGTGTCTTGCCACTTCTCTGATCCCTCTGGGGCTGTCCCTTTTTGGACTTGGACCATATAGATATGATGTGTAAAGTGTGTTTCACTCATGCAGACACCATCTTGGAAAAAGAGGAGGAATTAGGCCTGGATTTCCAAAGGAGCTCAGTGCTAAATTATGTGAATAACTGCATCAGTAATTTACATGAGCAGTTACTGTGACAACTAATAGTGAACAACTTAAGTAGCCAGTTAAGCATGTAATAACCTGAGTTATATGCACCATCATGTCTCCTTGGCACACCAAATTAGGTGTGCATACACATTTTGCATGCCCTGAAGGACTTCTACCTCCAGCAACGAGCCTTAATTTCACAGCACAAGCCTGATCTCAGCAGCCTAGCACAGCACAGCCAGTTTATGCAACACAAGGAGCTGGCACAAACTCCATGGCCCAGGTCAGAACGGATCCTCAGACAGCTAATTAATTTTTACTGCTCCTTTGTGAACTGTAAATTACCCTTCATTTCCTAGATTTCTGTCCCATTTTTCGCCTGCCTTTCTCTAGTGAAGCAGTAAAAAGGGAAAAGTGCCAATAATGGGCTCTCATTGTGATAAAAGCAGCCACGATTCACTCACGCTTTGAACAATGCTCTGCTTATGACCAGAATATAAAGGCAATTGGGTTTCAAGAAACTGTCCAGAGATAATGACTTTTCCTGTAGATGGGAGGATAGGAGGAATATTTTATAAAAAGAGGGGCAGGATAAGTGTCTGGTTTTGCAGGACAAACACAACCGAGTTCCTCTCCTGCAGAGGGTTAAAAACAAGATAAATAATCTTCACTTAGAGACCAAGTTCATCAGTATTGCCAGCACAAAAGAGAAGGGAAACTGCTTACAAGGCTGAACTGCCAACAGCCTCCCCTTCTCATTCAGACAGGAAAGAAGAGCCTCTTCCAGGGAAAGAGTGACCTTCAGACCACACACACACCCCCACTGTCTTCCAAGAGCAGCCCCTGAGCAAACGGTGCTGGAGCAAGGACAGGTGGGATTTTTTCAGTACTGCTGTGACCCTGTGCAAAGACTAAAGCTGCTGATTCTGCTGAATCCAGAAAGCAACACCCTGCCAAGAAAAGATCTACCAGTGTATACAATCCTGCAAGCCGTGGTTCCAGTCTATGTTCTCTGCTGATGTCACTGTTCACAGAATCATTGAATGGTTTGGGTTAGGAGGGACCTTAAGCTTCCTTCCAGCCCCTGCCATGGGAAGGGACACCTTCCACTATCCCAGGCTGTTCCAAGCCCCATCCAACCTGGCCTTGGAAACTTCCAGGGATTCAGGAACAGCCACAGCTTCTTTGGGCAACAAAATTAATCCAAACCTTTTCCTGCAGCCACACACTGATCAGAGGCAGAAGCAGCTGTAGGGAAGAGATCACAACACACCTGAGATGAACTTTGTACAGGCACTGCTGAAATTCAGGACAGACGCAGCATTGTGAGACTCACTTCACCCTTGTGTCAGGACACCAGCATTTGTATTAAACCCACAAACAACAAATAGGTATTACTGGAATTTTCATGTGGTTGCATCTACCAAATGCCCCTTGAAAGGCCACGGCCGCAAGAACACACAGAAGATCTCTGGGTCCCGGCTGTTGGGATGCTGCAGGAATGAGAACACAGCACTGCTGGGGTGCATTTATGGGGCCTTCGGTATATGAGATACTTATATTGCAAAACACCACATTCCTCAGCTCTGACAGAGCCTCTTTTATCTCCGTGGCAGATTCCTGAGTTGCAGCCACTGCCAGATGAGGGTGCACAGTGAGTTAATGGCCACGGACCCTGAGCTCCTCTTGCCTCAAGTCATTTACCCAGAGCACCAGTGACGTTATCTTGTTCAGCCCATATTTACTACAGCTACAAACTGATTCAGAGAAACCTGGAGTACAGGATTAATCATTACTCTTGGGATGTTGAAAATGGATACCAGAACGGACTTCCAAATTAGGTATCTAAAAGTCCTGCATCTCCCAGGAGAGCCCCATTACATCTCCCTACTCCTTCTAATGGAATCTATAGTATGTGAGCATGGTTTTGCCTCCCACAAGCCCTCCCTGCATAATTATCCCCAGCTCAGATTGCTGCTTTCTGTAATGGCTGGAGAACCACTTACTTCAGGCTATTGAGATGTAAAGAGGAAATGTGTATTGCAAAATGCAAGTCAACCACAGCCAGTGGGTCTGGGCCATGGTGGAGGGATACAGAAATGGCTTCTTCTTCTTTTTTTGGCCTCAGAAATAGAACTCACTAAAAATAGCAGTTCCACAGGAACAAGACTGCCTGAAAATAGCTGTTTCTCAGGAGCAGGGCTGGCTGCTTCTGAAAGAAGTAGCTATTAATGTATAATTGTCCCTGAGGCTGGTTTCTGAGAAAATGCTGTACATACAGAGGGCTGTAAAGAGATATGTTCACAGCAGGGAATACAGGCACCCCTCTCTTGTCAGAGGTCCACTGAACTCCAGTAGCTTTATCAGTGTATTTGGGTCACTAATCATAGGCACAGTTAGATCCATCAAAGCACTGGGAAGTATTTCCATCTGTTCTGGTTAAAGCAGCACTCTAGGACGCTCTTATTGGCTAGACCAGTAAATAAGAAAGCCTCCATCAGCTTTAACCAAACGTGCACTGGTTCCTCTCCCAGGACTGAGCAAGCCTTACAAGCTAGAGGCAGCTCTGAAATCCCAGCACTGTCTTTCCACAGAAGATCCAAGAACTTTGTTGAATTGCAGGTTGTGCAATCTACTTCCAATTTCCTGCTCTACTCAGCACTTAAGAGTTTTCTCGCGCAGATGCTACAGGGCAATAAATCTTCTGAAGAATGGCTCTACATTTCTCCCACTATGGTGTTGTCTTTTAATGAGGAAAGACAAATTGCTTGTGAGATTGGCCGATTGGTTGGTTATTCCCTAAAATGTCTTACTCATTCCTCTCATAACATCATGGGTTCAACAGCTCATTTCTTCTGTCTTCGTTTTCCTTCCCAGCACAGCCAGACAATATCTATATCGAGGCCATTCTCCTCCTGCTCTTCTCCCCTTAAGGAAAAATCCATCTGGCCAAAAGCAGCAGAGATTATAAAAGGTCCAGAAAAGGCAAATATTGGAAAGCAGCAGCATTAAGGAAACTGCAGTGAGGATGAAGTACAGAGGGCCTGGCTGCCCATCACTTCAGTCCTGCAATACCAGTGTCAGAAGCCATAGTAATCTCTGCTGGGAGCATCCTTGGATCCCAAAGGCCATTGGACTGGGCTGGGTCATCACAGGATGGAAATCTTAGATTGTTCCTTCCAGGTTCTGCTTAAGTGCTGCTTCAAGTCATATCTCCTCTGTTCACTGGTGATCTGACACTTCAGCATTCCAGTAACAGAAGGTGCTTTCCACAAGAAGTGTCTGGCTGAAGTTCTACCCACTGAGTGGCCCAAGGCTGGTCTTTCAGCTTGAGAAATTTCTCTGTCTTTTCCTGACTGAATTCCAGAAAAGGAAATGGCACCCTGCTTGTCCTAACACCAGGCTGCAGTTTCCAGCATGGAAACTACTGGTTCCCTGGGAAGCTTTACATTGCTGGTGCAGTGAAGGCCAACATTCCTAGGCTTCAATTTATCCTCATTTGCACAGGAGAGCAAACCAGAGGTGCTGCAGCCTAGATGATTTCACATGACTACAACTGGAAAACATCTAAAACATGAAACATCCAGTGCCAGAAGTGTGGTGCCTGATGTGGCCCAGTAATACTGGAGCAGATACACACACCCTGTCACACAACCACGACATCCAGCCACACCATTCTGATCTTTCCCTTCCCTCTTGCCAAGTGGTTTGTTATATAATCTAAACTGCACAAATAAAGGGAAAGATCTATAAAATATAGAGACACAAATACGCTCTTTGCCTTTTTATTTTGCTAAAGTTTTGAAAAATGCCTTGGGATCCTCAAAACCAATAGTCCATGAAAGATAAAGTACTTGATTCCTGTTTGATAGCAGCAGGGTGAGGATTTTTTTTTGCAGCTTACATCAGTTTGATTAAACAAGCGTTTTGTTGCAGCCGTCATACTGTGCTCATTAAAAAATACTCTACATTTGTGTAGCATTTATCATCCAAGAATCTCATCATGTTTTACAAAATGTAATTAATTAAACTTTACAACTCCCCCTGGAGAGGGATAAGGAAAATGGAGAGTTGCTTTAATCCATCACTGAATTGAAGCAGGCGCTGGGTTAGAGGAAAGCAGCTTTTCAACAGCACACAGCAGCACTGGACCAAGAAGAGAACATCTCCAGGCAAAATTACCCAGGGAATTTATCACACACCTTGTGTTTGCCTGAACTGTGCACTTCCACTAAAGGTTAAATGCCAATTCTTGCAGAGAAGAGGAGGAATTTTCATCCCCATCCCACTCCCCAGGTTTGTATCTGAGGCACCTGGCAGCACAATGCCTTCCAGTGAATTCCCAGCAGTTCTAAAGCCCAGAGGCAGCCACGACCCTGCCCGGAAGCCAGGAGGCAGAAGATATAAAGCCACACAGCCACAAATTGCATCTCACAGTCCTGGAATGTTGTGCAAGCTGGTGCTTAAAGTGGAGGGAGGGTAAAGTCCCTTTAATCCCTTGCTTACTTCCCTCTCCCCTCCCCATCTGTAAATCCACACCTGTTAAAGGTCACCCTGAAATGAAATACATTTAAATGCTTCCCGATGCTGCTTGGCTCCCCTGTGCTGGTCCCTGTGATCCCTCCCAGTCCACACTGAGTAACAGAGGAAAGGGGGGTGCCCACATGCCCTGCTTGAATGTCAGAGTCTCATGGCTGAAATCCCACCCCACTCTTAGCTGGTCTTTAGAGAGGAATCTCCCTCTCACCCTGGCTTTAGGAGCATGTGGGATAACGTGGCCATGGGGCAAGCCTGATTAGACAGATCTGTCATGCCACTTTCACTACCTAGGAAAAAAGCTAGAATTCGATCTGGTTCAGGCTGGGGAGAAAATGCAAAGGATCACTTTTGTGAGAAAGTATGACAACAAAAGCACAGGGATACGTGCCAGGAGAGAATGATGCAAACAAACACATGGCAGGGATAGATGGAGCAGCACCAATTCATTCGCCAGTGATCAAAACATGATGAATCCAAGGGCAACTGCATGTTTGGATTAGAGAAAGAGCTTCCATCTAACCCTGCAGATGTGCAAGTACCACACTGGAAGGCCTGGGCTACATGTGGTGAGACATAACTGGCTGGTGGGGGCCGAGCTGTGGCTCTCCCACTGCAGCCCTACAAACCTTCTGATTCCTTTGTCTCCTCCAAGAAGATGCTCAGCTCACGCACTGGTACAAGCCTGAGGTCTCACTGGCACATTTGTTTTTCTTGGATCCTTGGCACTTGCTTCAGCCTCGTGTCTCCTTGATATCACAGGTGAAGTGACTGCAGCTTTCAGGAAAAGAAAGCCTGGGTTGCAAACCTTCCAGTTCTCAATGGGGAGGTGTGCTGGGTTGAGACTGGCTGTGGTCTGGGATCTGCAGGAAACAACATCAACAGGTGCCACAGGGCTTTGGAGGCAATAATGTCCCAAAGCCACCAGTGTCTTTGGTCTGAGTAAGGCTCAATGACAGCAACTGAGCTTCTTCCAAGAAACAAGGTAGGAGAGAGAGAACAGCTGGGAAGGTCAGAGAGACAATTTCCACATTTATTTTCATCAGACATAAATGTGGCAAGAGAGAAGTACAAGGATTGTGCTGGAGGAACTGACAGTGGATTCAAAGATGGTAACAAGGTGATTTATTTAAAGCCTCTGTCACATAATTTAATTAGTCTCCAAATCCTCCCTTGATAATATGAGGCCCATTTGTACATCCCTCCTGCTGGACCACTCACACTTAGCCAAACAGACACATGGATAAGATGGAATTTATCACACCAATCTTCCCCCACTAATGAAGGCAGATCACCCTGCCCTTCTGGACTGATACCACCATGCCATTCCCAGTGGGTACATGTCTTTCCTCCTTTTAGCATGAAGAAACTGGGTTTTACTGGTCCCTGGTTTTATTTTCATAAATAAATTGTCTCTGGGAAGCAGCCTCAGATACAGCTGTTGCTGCAGCAGATTTATCTCTGTGAAAATTCCTGCTTTGGTTTTGCAAGTGTTTTAATTAACGTACATTATTTTAGTACACTTTACTACTGATAGCATGTAATTATCTCCCCACAGGTATATATTTAGCTAACCACCAGGCTGATCAAAGACTTATAAAATAAGGTACTTTTGCAACTGACACCAGATACAAGCAAAGGCCAGCAAGACAGGACCAAAGGAATTCCCCCTCCCCACTCCTAAACCCAGGGCTCAAATTTCACCACTTGAAAGGATAATCATAACATTAACGTACACATTTTATCAGAGGAACATGAAGATGCATCAACACTCAAGTGCTGTGAAGGAGAAAAGAACTATGTACATGCTAAACTATTAATCATTGGTAAGTGATCTCCTCTGCAAAGCGTTTTGAGGTTGATGAAGGAAAATGGCTCTCTAATAACACAGAGCAAGCAATCTGCTTGCAATCACAGGTTCATTCTCTCAACTGCTTTTGCCATGTCAATCCCTAGGTATTATTATCACTGCAAAGCAATTTACCATTTTCCTGAGGAAGTCTGGCCATGGAAGAGATTTCAAACTCCACACCCTTTTCTTATCCTATTCGACACTGGAGTCTGGTTTCCACTGCAAGCACAATTTTAGATGAGCGATGCTGAGACCTCAGCAGCTGCTCTGCTCTCACCACACCAGACTGTTCATACAATTAAAAGACAACTGACTGGATGAAGCAACCTGGGGCCATAACTTTTTTCCAAATTACTAGCTGATAGAATGTGCATCTGCAAGAGCTGGTAGCCTGTGATTTCTCTTTCTCCTTGATGGCTGCAGCTCCTTAACCTGTGCTGGTGGGAATTCATCAGATTGAAATGAGTGCTTTGGAGCCAAGAGGCTTCCTGTGCCAAACCACATGTTTCAGAACCGTATCTGGTCCACAAACCACTGTCATCAGTTTCAGTGGGCACGGGATCATTTAGGTAAATCCTCGTTTCTTGACCTTCTGGAAGGCCACTCTGTGCTCCCCCCACACCTGCAGACACTGTGTCTGCATATTCCTACAGGACCACTGACCACCCAGGTGAGACCCTGAGTCTTCAAAGGGTGGCACACAGAATAGGAAAAATTATCCCAACCTCTGAGAGAGGCTGTTCTGCTTTTTACTTCTCCTTTTCAGGAACTCAGATGAAGTGTGACTTAACTTTCTGGGCCACAACTGAATCTTTGGACTAAAAGCTGCAATATTATGTGTTACCCTTGTTAGTGGAGAAAGGAAATCTCTTTTGTATCCCTTGACGTCTTTTGCAAAATACTCTGTGTTTTTTGAATTTATTTCTATTTCTACTTCTATTATTTCTATGCCATTATTTACAAACTTCACAGCATTTTCTAGAGAGGTCTTCACTAAGATTAAAACCTCAGGGCAACATTCCATTAGGCTTTTATTTTTAGAGGTTGGGCTAAACCTTCTTGAAATTGGTAGGTTTAACTGCATTCCTTTATTTAGGGTAGCTGAAGGAGACATTAAGTCTATTGCCACCCACAATACAAGATTGCTCAAGAACCTGAAGGCTCTGGGAGGACAGTTTGGGGTAGGATATTAAAAGAAAAGAAGGTTATGTGTGGATGCTACGGTTCGGGTGGAGGAAGAGACAGAAAGACAGAGTATGGAAACAAGTGGAGAACGGAAACTTCGAAGAGCCTGAACAATCATTGATATAAGACCTGGACAGAAAACAAAGATTTGGGGTCACTCTGCTGCCTGGAGCGAGTCTGGAGCTCTAAGCAAGGCAACTGGCTCTCAGTGTGTGAGTTCTTCCGTGGTCAGGAAAGAAGGGCTGTGAGAATTCTTGTAAGCAAACAGAAACACACCAGAAACACCTTCCCTTGTCACAGATCTTCCCATCTGGATCAACCAACAAGACCCTGAGTTTTGGCCAGCAGAAGAGGTCAAAAGCAGGAAACGTGCAGCAAAACCTCCTGCACATCTGTACCATTCCACTCTTCCTGCTGGGTCAGGTTAAGGCGGCATAAAGAGAACAGCCCTGTTCCTCTCACCCTGCCAGCATGGGCAGCTCAGGCCAAGGCTTGAGTCACTGCTGCCTCTAATTGCACTGGAGATCCTCATTAACGACTTCCATTCTTACCCTAACAATCCAAATTTCCCCAGATCTTGCTATAAGCAGTTTGAGCAGCTTTATGTGCTCTTCTACTCTGCAGGGAACTCCTTAAAACAAGGCCCCCGCCACTGGCTTTCTTCCTGTAGGTGAATTCATCTGCCTTGCATGAGTAATCCTATTTAAAACAATAGGTTGCCTTGCAAGAATGAGGGAAGCAAGTTTGGAGCATGATTTTCTGCAAGTACTGTAAAAAGGGCACATAGTAGTTCATCAGGGGACACTTCAGCCATAAAATGACAGTTACCGGTAAAGCCCAATAATAAAATAAAGGATAATTTAATAAGAGGATTTAAAATTCATTTAGCAGGGTCTAAATTTGGAATCCTTTCTTCAAGTGATCAGACACACTATACTTTCCTAATTTTACTTTCTGTTAATAAGGGGGAAAAAAATTAAAAATCAGACAGAAATGTATGCCTTCTGTCTTTTTTTTAATGTTATGTTATGTTATATGTTATGTTATGTTATGTTATGTTATGTTATGCTATAGAAGTACTCAATGTAAATAAATTAATTTTGGTAAAATAGAAGGTGAGGCTAGACATGGAGACCTGCCTCTGATGTGTTACAAATTTCCATGTATCTTCAGACAGCTCAAGTCCCTCACTTCATTTAATACCAGGTAACACAACCCTGCAGACTTCAAGAATTCTGCAGTGGCAGGAGGGAGGAGTATGAAATTAAACTCTGTGAGCTAAGAGAAGTAAAAGCTGCAGAGATTAGTGTTTATGTAGGAGCCCTATGGGCTCCTTTCAGCGTCCTTAATTTAGTTTTCATCTCTGATCCGCTCTACCAATCCTCTGTGGGATGGAGATTTCATATCCAGGAATCCCGGGGTGCTGTTTGACCTGTCAGCAGCAGCGGGGGAACGGCTGCTCCCTCTTTACCGCGGCAGCACTTCGCTATTCAGCCTCAGCACAATAAACAACAACAAACCCTGACACTGCTATGAACCTGCACGAGAGGATTTGGAGCCTCTAGAGGTCACTACACGGGGACCATCCGCCGCAGGCGCTGCCAGCGAGTGACACCTGCTGGAGCCACACCTGCTGCCACCACCCGGGGCTGCAGGTGTGCTCTGGGGAAAAAGAAATCAATCTGGGTGACCTTTTCCTATTTTACTCTGAGCTGGTACAGCCTCACCTCAAGTTCTAGATGCAGTTTTGGGCACCACAACACAAGATATAAAGCAATTAAAAGGAGGGTTACGAAGATGGGGAAAGAAGCAAAACAAGGAGTGGTTGGGGTGATTGGGTTTGTTCGGCTGGAGGAGACTAAGGAGATTCATCAGGGGCTGCAGCTGCTCCCGAGGGGCAGCACAGGGCCAGCCCCAGTCTCTGCTCTCTGGGACAGGACCCGAGGAATGCAGGGATGTCAGGGGGAATACCTAAAAGGCTCTTCTCCCAGAGGCTGGTGGGGTACTGAACAGGCTCCCAGTGGCTGCCGGAGCTCCAGGAGCCTTTGGACAACGCTCTGTCCAAACAGGCTGTTCCATTTTTGATCCTTGTGAGTCCCTTCCAACTCGGGATATTCCGCAATTCCTGTTTCAGGTAGGTAAAATTTATCTTTATCTGCACATTAACTGCTCCACCACCCTGGTTATGTGGGTTTATTTACATTGTATACCCCAACCCAGCCTCTTCTTTTGCCTTTGACACCCTTCCAGAGGAGCTGGAGTAGAACACAGCATATTCCCACAGGCAAAAGTCCTCAGTGGGCACCGAAAAGGGATTTCTTACAGTACAATAAACAACAATTTCAATGTATCTTGCAGTACATACTGTGTGTGAGCACACATTTACCGTGTTAGAGCTGCAACTTAAGAACTCACTGGAAAAGGTTCATTTGTGGGACATTGACAAGATTGCTGATGGAGACGTGTGAAGATGCTGATGACAACTTGCGAATTTTTCTATATTTTCTCACAATCTGAAGCACTGCAAGGAGGGCACCTGACACCCCATAACGTGGGACGGTGTGAGGCGCTGCCCTGGGGGACTGAAGGACATGCTCAGGAGTTGTTTACCATCCCCTGAGGAAGGGTGCAGCTGATGAAGGGACCTGCTGGACTGGAAATGAAGGGAAAATCCCTCAGGGGCCCCAGCCCTCTGCCAGGCTGGCAGTGCCTGTGGCACCTGGGGCAGCGTGTGCAGCCCCCAGCAGGGAATTGGCCCCCAGAGAGGAGATCACAGAATCACAGAATGTTAAAGGATTGGGAGGACCTTAAAGATCATCTAGTTCCAACCCTCTGCCGTGGACAGGAACATCTTCCACTAGATCACGGTGCTCTGATTCTTGTCCAACCTGGCCTTGGACACTTCCAGGTATGGGCCGCCACAGCTTCTCTGGGCAACCAGGGCCTCTCTACCCTCACAGGGAGGAATTTTTTCTGTCTATCTAGTCTAAATTTTCCCCACTTCCAATCAGTTCCCATTACTCCTTGTCCTGTCCCTGGGACAGGCTGGAGGAGCTCAAGGCGAACCGGGAGAGCCACGGTCCCTCCTGAGGGACTGTGACACACCCAACATGGCGCCGCGACACACCCGACATGGCGCCGGGCCCGCCCCGCCCGGATCCCGCCTTTCCCTCCTCCCATGAGCCCTCGCGCCGGTCTGTTCCGGGCACACCAAGATGGCGCAGCCGCCGGGTGAGTGTGGGGGGATCAAGGTGACCGCGGGGCCCCCATCCCTCCCTCAGCCCCGCGCTGACCCGGCTCTCTCCTTCTCCCTGCCGCAGTTCTCCTCAAGGACACGAAGCTGATGGACGTGAAGCTGGGCCAGCTGGGCAGCTGGCTGGCCATGAGGGACTTCACCCCCAGCGGCATCTTGGGGGGGATGCGAAGAGGTGAGGGGGCAGAAGGGGAGGCCCGAGGGTGCGGGTCCCTGATTCCTACTCCTGACGGAGCCAGGGAAGGTAGCGCACAAGAATCCCTGGCTGCCGGAGTGGATGTTGCCTGGGGAGGGCGTCTGGCAGCGCAGGGGCTGCTCCATGGCCAGTGTTGCCTTCCCAGAGCAGTTTCTCCCGCAACATCTCGTTTTTCTGTCTGTAAATTTATTTCTTGTGTGGACTTTATCCACCGGATGTTCTTACTCAGTGTTCCTTCTTGTATAAAGGGGAAATGGGGTGACCTTAGACCTGAACGCGTTGGCTGAAAATCTTGGGGTGTCGCGACATCACAAATAAACAAAAAATTATTAAAAGGTAGTTGACCCCTACAGATGGATCACATGGGACCAATGTCATTTGCTATAGGTACAAATGTTATTAGGTAGATTTAAACACAAAATGTCAAATGCAAGTGTCTGCCTTTGATCATACCTATGTGCATGTAGATAATGTATGGAAGAGTTATATAATTCCAAAGCAGCTTGAGCTCATGAAAGTCACAGTAATATTTAGGGACTTTTTTTTTCCCCTTTTCATGTTTGTTTTTTCTTTTAAGGCTTAGGGCTGTTACCTTGGGATCACCTTGCTCAACTGACTCACAGGTTGCCTCCTCTCAGACTTGCCTCTGAGACCTTCACATGCTCCATTAGAACCAATTTCCTGAAGTTCTGTGAATCCAGGCTGCTTCTTTCTCTCACAGGGTAACACCCAACTCCTCTGGCTGCTCTGAAAAGTTTTCCTCCTCCACAGGTTACAACAAATACTACAATAAGTACATCAATGTGAGGAAGGGGGGCCTCGGGGGTATTTCCATGCTTCTGGCTGGATATATTGTCCTCAGCTACATGTGGAGCTACAGTCACGTCAGTAAGTAAAAAAATCCCAGGGCTGAGTGTGTGCAGGGCAGCTCGGAAGGCTGCCTGAGGAATAAAAACAATTACCTGCTGCTGCTTTTAGAAATAAAATGAAAGATTGTTGGCCAACAAAACTACTTTTTGCCGTAGTAAACTTGAATGCTTACTGAGTATTTTCTTGGCAGTGAAGGAAATTTAGACCTTGGTGCCTGTCTGACCTGACAGCACTTAGAAAATACATGCTCAGGGGTTTTTCAGAGTGTTTTCTTGCCTGTAATTTCAGGTGTGGTGGGTTTTTTTTGTTGTGAGTTCAGCAGAATTAACTTGCTGTGCTTTGGTGCAGAGCATGACCGCAGGAGGAAGTACCACTGAGACACCATCAGAAGGTGAAGGTGCAGCTCCTGGCACAGCTACCCTTGGCAGAAGACATCAGAACTATGGATATTAAATCTGTGCTCTTGTGACCAATAATAAAGTGCATACACTTTACTGTCTCCTGAGCTGACACTCTCCTAATTGAGTTGTTAATTGTACTGTGCAAATAAATTTGTCAGTAGGGAAAGCAGCTGCTCCTTGGGGTGTGTTATGAACTGGGGGAACTGTTGATAACTATTCCTGTTTTATAAAAATGACAGCATTGGATTGGTTCTTCCTGGCCATTATGGACAGGCCAGGCTGGACAAGGGGCTGAGATGTTTTGATTTGAAAGAATATCTGAGCTTTGTGTGACCTGCTGGTGTTTCTGGTTGTCTGTCAGGCTGTCACCAGGGATGGGAGGTGTTTTGGGCAGTTTTCCATCATTGCAGAGCACTGTCTGAGACAGGTCTGCAATTCTCCCTCTCTCACTGCCTCAGATAACCCAAAATTTCCATCAGAACTCTACCTTCTTTCACTGCCAAAGCTGGGAGGCCATTCTGAGTGGGAATAAGCTTCAGACTTTTAATCCATCAAAATAAAGAAAAGGAAAACTTTCCTTCTTGACTTAAATGCAGCTTAAAGGAGCATCTGTGGGTTTGGTCAGCTCTGAGCTTCCTCATACCCCACAGTCACACCAGCACCTGGGGCTGGGCACTGCTGCCTACCTTGTCTGAACAGCAGGGAGAGTGAAAACCCCTTCCCGAGGGATATGCAGAATCTCCCATGAGCTTTGGTGGTCACAGGCTTTCAGTGTTGAAAAACTGGTACTGAAGCCCAAAAACTCCTGAACTCGATGGGGAGGGTGATCAGACACTGGAGTGTTTTAGTTCCCTTTCCACATGCCCAGTCACTTACAAATCACACAGCTCAGTCTGAGGGGAGCACAGAGTGTTATCGAAGTGTCTGATGGTCTGTGACTTCAGACTTGAAGCTTCCACAGTGAAATAACTGCAGTCATTGACACCAACACAGGCTCTGGTCACTTCTCTTAATCCAGCCACATTTACCTTGTTCTTAAAGAAAAATAAATTCACAGCCATCTTTTGCCATCAGTACATTTCAATAAAAACAAAGTATAAAGGCAGGCAGCAAATGAAGAGATGGGGTAGAATCAATAAGGCTCATATTGTGGGTAATTTTTTTCTTTTAATTCCTATTTTGTCATTGGCCCTTTTGAAATAGTCATCTCTAAATGGGGTTTGGGTTGGAAAAAACCAAACTGCTCTCAGAAGGAATCTCTACCAACACTTTAAAATCAGTGTTCCCTAAGAACATACAGCTCCACTTGCTGGTCTCTAGAGTGTGGTATCACCTGCTCAGTGTGAGCTGGATGATGGGGGCTGGGACAAGGCTCTTCTACTCCAAGCCATGCTCATTTCCCTCCCTTCTGCAACTGGGAACTGAGCACAGATGCAGCTTTTCTATAATCATTGTTCCTTATTGTCTGGCTAACCAAAGAGATGCCAATTTGTTCTCCCCTTGATTGGTTCTCTCCCAGAAGATTGATTTCCAACCTTCAGTACAGCAAGAAGCACAGAAACAAAGCAAGTGGACACGGGTTTTACTGCCTGATGTACGTCAGGGGTTTCGTCAGCCACCAGGACAAGCTCACCAGGCTGACCTGGAAACAGGACTTTGCTTTTGAAGAGCTACAGGACAGCAGAATCCCTGCTTCCTCACTGAGGAGAAGGCATTGCAAGTGTTAAGTTTTCCCAGTCAGTCTTGCTGCTTCCACAGTGAGGGCTGAAACGCTGCAGGTTCTCCAAAGAGAAGTGGCAGAAGGAAAATACTTTAAACACTGGCCTAAGATGTGTTTACATGGAGTGCTGCATCAGTAAGGGCTTGGTTTATCTCCTGGCTTTCAGATCTACCTTTCATAAGGGCTCAATGAAAACAGGCGTAGGCCAAAATCGATTTTAAAAAGGTTAAAACTTAAAAAAGTTGGGGACAGTTACAAAAATGTTGCTTAGCAGCAGCCAGCCTCTGACCAGTTCTTTCAGTAATGGCATTAAAAAAACAACCTGATTAATAGCTCCAGACATTGTGCTAGGCAGAAACCTTTCCTCAGTGGTAACAGCTCCCTTGCACCTTCCTGCTGCTCCTTCACTGTCCACTGAGAAAGGCCAGGTGTCCTTTGGTGCATCTGTTGGCATAATGACCTTTTTCACCACACTGAAAGAGAGACAGGAATTATTGTAGAGTTCCAGCTTTTCCCTTCTAGCTGCCTTTATTAAGGCACCCAACAACTGCTGCCATTTGGAAGCTTTTCCACACATGGAAGAGGCAGAATCTAACAGGTGAAGTGAAACAGGGTGTCAGGAGGGACAGGATTTATGGGCTGCTACCACTCCTTGGTGTAAAAGCTGCTTCTATGCTGGGAGTAACCTGATGCCATGTTATTTTAAGGCATTTCAAAGAAGTGAACCCTCAGCACACAAGGAGGATTCCAACATTTGAGGCTTCTCAGACTACTCCATGTGATATGCACCATATCCATGGGGACTCTCCCGATCTTCATGAATAAACAGAGAAAAGCACCTCTGAACTTGAGAAAGTCACAGATTCATGACTTTGCATCTTAAAGCTACTCAAACACAGAGAAATGCCAGTATCTGGTGCAACAGCCTTCTCCAGATCTGTCATTTACTTGCAGATAAAATACCCAGCTATTAAAGGTTTCCAGTGAAATGGATTCAGCTATTTAATATTCCTGTCCAATAACAGTGATTGTAAGCATCTAAGGCTCAGAGTTGACATGTAAAATGTTGTAACTGTCAGGGCTAAAGAGGCAGGAAGATTCTTTGTCCTCTTCTAGTGACTGGGGCTTTTGTGGAAAAATAAGGAGATGGAAACTTGATTGTGTCCAAATTTTCCTGGTCCTCCTCAATGGGCAACCAAGGTGAACAACTCACTCCTTGGTTTGATACCACAGGGTGCATTTACAGGTCAAATACTGAGCAAGCTTTGCAAACCTAATTCCTGTTACTTTCAATGACCTTCTGATATATTCCCTCTCCTGCCCTCCTCCCGGGGGCTCAGCTAGCTTAGTTATTAGGAGGATTTGGAGAGAATTATATCAAGGATGAGGCGAGATATCTCAGAAGAGGCCCTTTCCCCAGGACATTTGTCCCAGGCATTTATTCTTCGAGTTTCCAGCGGGGAAAGAGGGCGTACAAAAGAAGGGGAGACAATTTATAGCCTCCCAGCTCAGAGGAGAGATAGCTGGACCATGGCCAGTGGGGTCAAAGAAGGAAGTAAGGGTCATTCTAAGTGGTCAGGGAATCCAGGGGGTCAGGAGGGAGAAACCATTTCCCTAGAGAATTACAACAACCTTCCAGGAAAAAGGGGAGAAGAGGATCTACAGCCACCAGTGTAAGCAAATTGGCTTATGAGACAAAAAAATTACTATTAGCTCTTATTTTGAAATGGGCAGCTTGGCAGTCTCAGTCTTTGGGGCAGGGTTTTCTTGTTTATTAGCAGACAGCAAAGTCCTACAGAATTTGTCATTGTCACAGCAAGGCCAGGACTGGCAAGGCAGCGACCTCAGAACTCAAGGCCAATTCCCACAGCTGTACCCAGGCACCACACAATGTCTACTGAGCAGAGCCCAGAATTCATGACCCTTTTTACACTGTGAAAAAGCCTTTTGCTTTCCCTCCTCAGCCCTCCCCTCTGCATTACCTTGTAGCAGGTGACCTGCTCCAGCGGCCGGGGTCCTCTGTTCCCACTGTTGTTATTTTGAGATTGCATGACTCCAATGACTTGGGGTGTCCTCTGTTGGGTAGGAGAAGAGTTCTGACTCGTTAAGTGCATCCAGGATAAAGATCTTTTGTAGTTGTTGTTTTGTTAAGAAGGGAAAAGAGCACCCCATATGTCAAATGATCAATTTTCCTCCAAATCTGTGTGTGGGTGCTCTGCCAGCTGGAGCACCAGAGAGAAGAAATCAAGCACTGAGCCTTACAAAGCCCAGTGATCCTGTTTTTCTCTGGAAAGCAGATTTGGAGAGTAGGTTTAGGCTGCTAAAATATCATTGCCATCATGGAGGGATGTCACCCTGATTACAAAACCTGGCAGACTGATGCACAACCACATATGATGTGCTTCTGTGTAGCGTGAGAGTGTTCTGTGACATGATCTCCATGTGAAGCTGGAACAATTGTGGGGTTTCATCACTATAATGGCACTCAGGGTTGCTCACTGCTTAATTCTCCCTTTCAGACCCAAGAGCCTGGGTGCCCAATTTTGACCACTTGACAACCTGTTCTATTTTAAAGCAATGTGGGAGAGGTTTGAGGGTGGCTGTGTGGGGAGGCAGAGGATCAGGGTACCTTTTGCTGTGTTTGTGTTGGCTGAGGCAGTGGTGGTTGCTCTGTGGTTCCCATTGGCAGTTCAAACCGAGGGCTGGTTTAGATGGAAACAAGAAAATTGATTCTTAAATCATATGCCAACATTTTATCATCAGCTCAATCAAGTAACTCCAAACAACAAAACATTCAGCCATTTATATCTGGCTCAGAGGAAACAGACCTCCCCCTCCCCACTTCTCTTTACAATGGTGTAGCATATCCCTCTGCCTTCTGGAATATAAATCCATGTGATTCCACTGCACTGATGGCACCTAATCACCATGCCAATCTTACTGGGAACCCCCTGGAGAGGCCCTGCCCTATACCATAGGCTGGTTTGGGTGGGAAGGGATCTCAAAGCTTATACAGTTCCAACCCCCCTGCCACAGGCAGGAACACTTTACACTGTCCCAGGCTGCTCCAAGCTCCATCCAGCCTGACCTTGGACACTTCCGGGGATGGGGCAGCCACAACTTCTCTGGGCAACCTGTGCCAGGGCCTCCCCACCCTCACAGGGAAGATTTTTCTTTTCTAATGCCTAATCTAAACCTACTCACTTTCAGTTTGAAATCATTCCCCCTTGTCCTGTCACTACACACTCTTGTAAATACTTCCTCAATCCTCAAATCAGTAAAAATTTGGCCCAACTAAACACTGGCAAATCTCCAAACCATTGGGAAGCACAGGAGCACTCTCATTTGACATGTAACACACCACAAGGGAAAGACAAAGCTCAGGGAGTATACTCACTGCATGAATTTACAGGCAGGCCCCTCTGGACAGAATCCTACCAGGTAATTCACACAAATGACTCTCCGAGTGTGCCGATGTCTGCAGAGGGGACCTGCAACACAAAGCTCAGCAGTTCACATTCCATACATCCAATACATCCATATCCCAGCAGATCCCAGCACATCCATCCACCAGCAGATTATGCAGAGATGGAACAGAAACTCTCCAGCCACAGGAACAGCAACTGTGGGAGGCACATACCGTGTTTACAGAAGCCTCTGTCATACCAGGGACAGTCTTTGATCTTCGACTCCGGGTCAATGTGCAAGAATGGACATTCCTTGTTACTGCATTCCCCTGTGCCAAAGGCAAACACGCTTCTCAGTCAACTGTGCAGATTTGAGATCAACATGACTCCCAAAACATTACCTGGATCGTGTAGCTCCCACAGAGCTGTTACCAACATTGGTAAGTTGAGTCACAACAGTCTCCCTGCCTGCCTTAACCTCCATGAAGAACTCCAAGGACTCACCCCTGGTGAGCCAAGTTCTACCAGACTGGATTATTTATGTTTTTAAAAACAATGGGGCAACTAAATTTGAAAGAGCAGTCATGGTAACAGAACCCAAACATTTAGTGCACCAGAAGAGTGGAGAAACTACAAATTGCACACTAATCTCAATCCAAGGAAACCTACAAGACTCCAAGTATCTGGCACCAAATTGCCTCATTATGTCCAGATCTCCAGAGCTGGAAAGCAAGTGCATAAAGGTTTTGCACCCCCATGCCCTCTGCTGCTCATCAGCTCCCCAAAATCAGAGCCATGCAAAAAACAGCTGCTCAGCCTACCCATCTCATATCCCAAAAACATGAACCTAAGACAAAAAAAGCAGTAAAAACAGCAGTTTCCCCTCTCTTCCTGCAAAGAACAGGGAAGAAATCTACAATATATCAGAAATTTATGGGGATAATAAAGTAAAGCAGATCTGGAGAAATGTCAATATAACATTAGACACAGAAGAATGCAATGCTCTGAGGAGGGATCTTCTTCAGACTCCCACACCTGCCAGGAAGGCTGAGCAGGAGCTACTTACCAAATTTGGAGTAGAAGTAACACTCAGGCATCTTGGTCATGTCATACTCGTGCAGGAACTCGCACTGGTCTCCCTTTTTGCACAGTCCTCTTAGCCAGTGTTTACAAACAACTGTCTTTTCCCCACTGATGTGTCGGAATGGGCACATGCCTCCTGTGGAGGGATGGGTGGGGCAAGGAGAAGGGAAAAAAGAACAATTAAAATACGTCACACAGGGCAAGAGCAACCCCTCTGCAAGAGGGGTTTCAGAAAACATCACCTATGATTTCAGCCTTAAGTGATAACAGCAAAACAGGGAGTTCCAAAACAGCCTTGTGTTACCCTCTCTTGAGCTTCACAACAAAGTCTCCACCTCTTAATCCTGGCAACCACAAACCACAGCAACTAAGAGGCAGATCCACAGCAAAGTCTGCTTGTGGTGAGTTCAAACCTTCCTTTAACAGTAGCTTTGCTTATTTACTTCCCAGCTCCTTAAAAAATACCATTATTTCCCAATTGCTGTTGTTATTCCAACATCCTTCAGTTTTATCCTCTAAGTTATCCCTTCAGCTTTATGAAACAACAGCACTATAAACAGTGCTGGGAAATCTATTTTCACCCCTCCACCCTGTGAGAATAATTGCCTTTTTCAACATTCCATACAACTTGCCTTTTCCACATGCCGCCTTTAAAAAAAACTCACAGACAGCTGCGCCCGATTCTGTGGAGAGAACAAGGAAGTATTTTAACAAAGTTTCGTGGCAACTTTTACAATATTTCCTGCCATACAAAGAAAATCTGATCTCCAGCATCAAGAGGAAAGTAATGTTTTCGTTTGGAGAATTTACTTTCCTGCAGAAGTTCCTGGTTAAAGCCTGGCACTCAAAACCATGTTTTCTTCTTGAGGGACACCAAGGGGAATTTGCAGAGATTTGGAGGTGCTTGTTTTCCTTTTCAGCTATTTAAGTTCTCAACTGGGGTTTTCTTCTGCTGTTAAGTCAGTCATATCACAGAATATTCTGAGTTGGATGGGACCCACAGGGATCACTGAAGTCCAACTCCTGAACCCTGTATTTGTAGTCATGGCACTAAAAGTCTTATATTTCTTTACCAGAACTGCCTGAAACAACCATTAGCATGATATCCCTTTGTGATCCTGATGAACAGGAACATTCAAGGGAGTTAAACACAACTTCAGTAGCCCAGCCATAAAAATTCAGCAAACTATGAGTCTCCTGACTCTGTGTCAGACTGAAGGAAGAGATTTATTGAGTCAGCCATGGATATACCTAAAGATGATGACTCTTCCCATCTAAATATCTTATCTACCAAAAGGGAACAAAAAAGGAAATATAAAGTACCGTGAAGGAGAGTGATGTTTATTCACAACTCAACTTTAGTTTTCAACTTAATTTTTAACATCTCAACTTTAATTTTCCAGCCTGGCTGGCAGTAACCACAGATTTCACTAAGCAGAAAAGACAAACATCTGGGTTATGACAGAAACCTCGCGGGGAAAGCAGAAGTTGGGTGGATCTATGGATAAGACCTTAGGAAGACGCTCAGATCCCTGGAAACCTCCCGGGCACCCCAGGCCTGCCCAGCCCCCCCATGGTCCCGGCCCGAGCAGCCCGCGGAGGAGAGAGCCCACACGCACTGTCCATGCCAGGGAAGGGGAGCGGCTGTGCCCCCAGCTGCTGCTCCACGGCCAGCTCCAGGTCGAACGTGATGTGGTCCACGCTGGCGATGAGCTCTTGCATGGTGGCAGCTGGGGGCCGCCGACAACGGGAAGGTAGGGGCGGAATGGTGGCGGTGTTGGTAGCGGCGGGCGGGCGGGCCCGGGCGGGCCCGGCCCG
>VWZU01001013.1:995804-1011141 GCA_013397095.1 Sterrhoptilus dennistouni
GGCGTGGGGCTCAGGAGCCCCGGGGAGATGGGGACAGCCCCACCGGGAGCTGTGACCATCCCGGCCCGGGGGAGCCCAGCGGCCGCTCGGGGAGGGGATCCCGCCCCGGGGGGGTTCGGGGGCTCCAAACGCGGCTCCTTTGTTGTGGCTCCGGGCGCGCCGCGTTTTGGGTGTTGCGGAGCGGGCACCGACTTGCTCCTGGTGTGATTCAGGAGCGGGGATGAGGCACTGCCGGGCTGTCACGGCTCAGCAGGATCCACCCAGAACCTTCTCCACATGCACCATCTGCATAATTGGCTCTTGCAAACCCCGGTCACACACGTTAAAAACCAGCCCTCCTCATTCCTCTTCCCTGCAGTTGGCTCTGCTTTATTTCATCAGCATTTCCCAGTCTTTAGTACCAGACTGATTCCATGTTTGGATTTTATTTAAGCACTTCGTTTTGGGTCCATTTGCACAGTGATAGGAGATGGGGCTGCAGCTTTCATGTGGTTTTTATGAAGGCAAAGAACTGTGGTGGGTTATAACCCCATTTTTCATATTTAAGTGCCATGTAACTTCAGGATTTCCTGCTCTTTATTTCATTGTACAGATTGAGATATTTGACTCAAACCTTTTGCTTTTTTTGGAAGAAGAGGAGTCTTTGGTTGTTTTCCCCCCAAGTCAGTGGGAGTTGTCAGATTGTTGGCAGAAGGGTGGATTTTGGCACTCACTGTTGGTATAAAAGGGAGGGGCATTAATCAGCTACTAATAAACTTTTGCAGGATTATTTCTGATTAATTTCCATTTTTTCCCCTCATACTTTGATTTTCAAAAGAAGAGATTCTGTCAGTATCATTCCATTTTCTTTCATGTAAATTCCTTAATTAGGCTGTTTATAGCTGAAGATAGATGTGTTTGCACATGGGCCTGCCTGGGCTCCACTGGGATTTGCTGCAGGTAAAATCTGCAGGTGACTCTGTTTTAAAACTGCTTCACAGAGGTGGAGAAGAAGCATTATCCCCGTTTTCAGATGGGAAAGCTGAGGCACAGAGCTGGTCAGTGGCAGGTGTCAGAGCAGCTCCCCGTGTCTGATGTGAGGTTTGATCTCCCTGTGGGAGCAGAGCCCCATCCCTGCACTGTGCTGAGCTCCTGTGGGCTCCATTCTCCCCATTTGCTTCTTTTTAGGCTTTTAATGTAAAATAATTTCTCTTTAGCTGCTTCTCCCTGTTATCACCAGTGTTTGTTTGCAGTAATGAGCAGTTTGTGTTCCTTGGTCCTGAGCCCAGTGTGGAATTCTGGAGCAGCTGGGAGAGGGGCCTGGCCCTGGCCAGGCTGGGAGCACAGTTTGGTTATTTAGGGGTTGGTGTGTCACAGATGTCACCGTTGTTCCATTTGGGGTAATGTTATGTGCTGGGCAATGAGGTAATGTCTCTCCAGGAGCATTCCCATGGCAGAGCTCCTTCCAGGGGGTGTCAGTGTTCCCACGTGGGATGGCTGGGAGCAGACAAACAGAAAACACCTGTCTGGCTGCACCAAAGCTTTTGGTTGTGCTTAGGGTTTGAGAGCCCATGAGCTTCCCCAGCTGAATCCAGGGAGAATTTGGTCTCTGCATTTCCCCATTTCTTTTGGGAAAATATCTCAGGAGTTTCTCAAAAGCTTCACAGTGGGGTTTTGGGATAGAAATAAGGCATTGTGAGAGTTTGTCTGTGCTGAGCCAGGAGAATTGGTCAGAAAATGTTGGATCTCCAAGGCTCCCAGTGCCTCCCAGTCCAACAGCACAGTGAGAGAGCAGTGGCAGGTCTCCCATGGATCCCACACAGTGCCAAGGATGGAGGGATGGTCCCTTATCCCTCCCCATCACTGTGAGGTTCCCATTGTCCTTGGCAGGAGAAGGAGGGAGGATGAGAGAGATCCAGTGTTTCCTCTCCTTCCATGGGACTTCCAGGACTCCTGCAGTGGCAGAGAGCTGCCTTGCCAGAGTTGTTTGCTTTTTGCCAGTCTCCCTCCCTCAAGGCTGTGAATTGGCTCTGTCCATCTTGCTTCCCAGTTCTTTGGGCTGGAAGAACAGAACCAGAGCAGTGGGTTGAAGGGAGCACTCATGGCTTCAGCAGTTCATTAATCAACAGAATTTAGAGCTTCGGGCAGTGCCAGCCACAGTGACTCCTTGGTTCCTAGAGCTTGTTTTTATTTTTCCTCATAAAGCAGTAAAACATGGAGGCTCTTTTTAGTGCTTCTCCAGCTCACATTGTTAATTCCAAAAGCTTTTGTCCAATTAGCTTCCTATTTTCTCCTGGCACAGTGGGAGGGGTTAAGGAGCCAAGTTTGTTGGAATGTTGGTTGTAACCACAGGAACACCTCCTGTGCAGGAAACTGGGATCTGCAGTGGGACTGAGCATCCCTTGCCAGCCTGGGAAAGGAATTGGAGAGGCCATGAGCACAGGCAGGGAAGGGTGATATCAATAATTCCCAATTCTCTGTGCATATCACCTAAAAATCTTGGAGCATTTCACCAAGTTCGGGGAGGGTTTCATTGTTTAGGGTCTATCAGAGGAGCTGTTTTGGTTTGTCCTATCCACACCTAAAATGCAGAGAGTGCTCAGGAGGAGCAGACCTTTCTGGAGGTTACCACTAAACCATTTGTTATTTTTATTATTCTGTGCAGGTAGAAAAGGAGGCCACAAAGGCCGAGCAAGGCAGTACACGAGTCCTGAGGAGATTGATGCCCAGCTCCAAGCAGAAAAGCAAAAGGCAAGGGTATGTATTTGCTTCTTTGTGTGTTTTTTGTGCTAATTCCTGCCTTATCCAGCCCGGTTATTCACTGTTCAGGAGCCAAGTGCTTCAGATCATTCCAGCAGTGATCACAGTATGGATCCCAAATATCTCCAGCTGGAGAGACTCCAGGGCGTCACCCAATCTGGTTCCTGAGGCCTGGGAGACCACCCAGGGCAGCATTTGAAGGTTAAAGGAGGGGGAGCTGATTGTACAGCAGCTCTGGAGATCTTTCCCCCCCATATTTCATCGTTCCAGTCTCCAGTGTCAGCTCATTTGTTCTGCAGCTTGGCTTTGGAGAACGAGGGCCACATCTTGTTATTGTATGTTGAAATTACTGTATTTGCCCTCTTTCTATTGTAGATTTTTTACTTCTTCCTGGATACATGATTTTCTTGTTTGCCTCTGACTTGTAGGGAGAGATAACAGAGTTTTCTGGTGTGGGGCCTCCTTTGGGTGTGTTTCTGTGCCCCAGCATTGGATTGTAACAGCTCCCTCCATTTCCACCACGACCTGACTGCTGTCATAAAAGCCTTGGCTGCTTTTGGGGGCTCTTGCTCTCTTTATTTCCAATTTATCACAGTTCTGGTGGCACTCCAGTATTTTTCTGTGACTTCCTGAAAGTGCTGCCTCAGCCCAAATACACAATTCCAACTGAGGCCTCACAGCACTGACCACAGGAGGATAATTACAGCCTGTGTAGGAAATCTTGGTGAATACCTCTGAGATGACTGTCTCAAGCAGTTCTGAGCCATAGTGTTGAGTCCTTTTTAATGTTTTGCCCAGCTGGAACTCGAGATGATTGTTTGGTTTGCTGCTTAGCCACGTAGTCCAGCTTTGTGTTGGATTTCTTCTTCCAAAGTGTGACTCCTCTTGGTTAGTTTCTGATTCCACCTTCTTGGTTTCATGCCATATTTCCAAATTCTGAAACCACTCATGAGTCTCATCCTGTTTTCCAAAATAATTCCAACTCCTACCAGTGTGATGTCATTCACAAACTTTGTAAGTGTTCTCTGCTTCCATGTTGTTAATAAAAATACTGACTGGAAATGGAACAGAAAAGCAGGACCCACTTGAAATGTGTCTTGTTTCACAGCAAACCAGAGAAGTGCTCTTTGAGAAGGATTTATTTTTTTGTGGCAATCCGTATCACATAGTGATGGTTATATCTAACACTGATTTATTAAAGAAAGCTTAAAAAAACCTCCACAATTAACAAAATTACTCCTCTTACTGTTCCTTGCTCATCCACTTTGCTGGTTGCTTGATGAGAGATGTTGGTAGGATAAAACAAGCTGTTCACACCAAGGCTGATTCTTCTTATGATTCAGAAACTAATTCCCAGGCTTCTGACTGGTGGAAGCTGTGCTTCCTTCCTGTACTAGAAGAGTTGTAATTCCCTGATAATAATGTTCTGGTTGATGATTGTCAGTTTTCTCCTCTAGGTGTTTTTATTTATCCACACTCAGGATGGGACCCAGCTCTAAGCTGCATCCATGTAGTTTCCAATCTCTGAGGATGTGTGCACTGGAAACCCAGACCGAAATTCTTCTGGAGAGCTTTCATTTGGGGAAAGTAAAGTGCCAGTGGTCTTTTTACAGTCATTTTACAGTCTTCTACAGTAATTTTCCTCTTAGGGGGAACAGCAGTTGTTTGGAGGTGGTGCTGAGGAAGAGCTGAGGAAGAGCTCTCATTCACTGACAGCCCCTTGGTGGCACAAGGCCACATCAGGAACACTAGTGCTCAGAGCTGTTTCTCATCCCTCCAAAATCCCATTTAAGAGCTGGGTTTGGGATTTTTAGTGACATACATTTCCTCTGATTTTGTAGGAAGAGGAGGAGCAAGAAGAAGGAGGTGAAGGAGCAACAGGGGACCCTAAAAAGGAGAAGAAATCTTTAGATTCAGATGAGAGTGATGAAGATGATGAGGATTATCAGGTACTGCATTTTCAGGGCACTTAAGGCACCTAATACTTGGGCTGGGGAGGGAGATGCACACTCTGCATTCTGAGCAGAGCTACCTAGAGTGCATTTTTTATACAACTACTTTCAGAAGCCAAAAAACACTCACTTGGCAGCATTTTGCCCTCAGAACGAAAACTTGTGAATATTTACAGATTAAATACAAAGGCAACAAGCTCTTTTTAAAAAGCTGAAGGTGCCTTGATTCATAAGTGGTTTTACTGGCTAGTAGTAAAACTTTGCCTTGTGCTTTTGGGGTGCCTTGCAGTGTGTTTGGGGAGCTCTGGTACAACCAGAGCTGGGTGTGAGAGCTGCTCAACCTCCCTCTTGTTCTTGACCCGCAGCAAAAGCGCAAAGGAGTGGAGGGGTTGATAGACATAGAGAACCCCAACCGTGTCATTCAGACAACCAAAAAAGTCACTCAGCTGGACCTGGATGGACCCAAGGAGCTCTCACGACGAGAGAGGTGGGTGGAATGTCAGCCTTGCTGCTGGGAGGTGTTTCCCCTGCTCTGCGCCAGTGTTTCAGGGAGGCTCTTAAGAGTGTATTGCTGCCTAAGCAGGAACTGAGCAGCAGCAAACTGGGCTCACTGTGCTTCAAAATGGGGTTCCTTAGAAACTTCATAGGAGTTGTCTGTCCTCTGGGAGCAGCTGTGGCTATCCTGGAGCCAGGCAGCCTGCCCTGGTGCTCTGAGAGAAAGGAATTTATGCCTTTCCTTTCCCAAGGTTTTATGCCAAAAATCAGACCTAACTGAAACCCTGAAATCATACTGCTGTGAAAGGGAGTTAGGCCACTCCTTTCCTGAAGTTTTATGCCAAAAATCAGAAAAGAAATCCATTAACCAGATGTCACCTTGGATACACTTTAATCTTGCTGCAGAAGGTGCCCTGGTGACAGGTAGCAGTTTCCCAAATTCCAGATATTGTGGTGAAATTTTTATCTGGGCAGATGAATAACCTGAAAACCAAAGTTTAATCTTCTAGTTTGAATGGTGAGATTTGGAAGGGAAGGTTTAATCTTTTTTTGGGATAGAGTTTGCTTCAGCAGAAGGACACCTTTGAGGGTAAGGCTGGGAAAAACATGTCAGAGTTCTTGTAGTGTGGGGCTGATTCATTTGACATCCTTGTGTGTCCATGTCCTTACTTAGCTGAAGGAAGGTAGAAATAATCTCCCACCTCACCCCTGTTCAAACCCTGCAAATAGACAGAGCCTGTGCTTGAAAACTGGTGAAGGACCCCCAGTTTTGGGGTTTTTCCTTGTTAGAAAGTCCCACTCTGCCTGTTCCCATGGATACTCTGGTGACTGGTGTGTTTTCTTTGGGCAGAGAGGAAATAGAGAAGCAAAAGGCAAAAGAAAGATACATGAAAATGCACCTAGCTGGGAAAACAGAGCAAGCCAAGGCAGACCTTGCCCGATTAGCCATCATTCGGAAGCAAAGGGAAGAAGCTGCCAGAAAGAAAGAAGAAGAAAGAAAAGGTTAGAGAATCATTAATCATATTTTCCTACCCCTCTATGCCATGGCTGCAATGCCAGGGGGCACACATCCCTCATCTGAGCCTGTGTGGTGTTGCTGAGTGTCACCAACTCCCCTCAGCAAAACCAGGCTCAGCTGTTTTCCTCTCATAAAGTTCTTGCTTTATAAACAAGAACTTGGACAGTGGAGCAGGGAAAGAGAGAAGGGAATTGCCCTTGATATCCATCTTGTCCCCTGGCTCCAGTTTGGGGGTTTAACACGTTCCTTGTGCTGGGTGATTTATCTGCTTTGCACATGGGGATCTGAACTACCCAGGGAGTTCACAGCACTCCTTCCTTTCCTGGCCTTTCCCTGGGAGGTTCAGAAGTCTGAACACGCCTCCTTGGTGGCTTCCACAGAGAAATTTGGGCATCAGGGTGATTTGTGGGCACCTGGAGAGAGGCCAGGGATAGAAGGGAGCATACAAGAGGAGCTGTTCCTCTTACCTCTGAGAAATTGGTAGGAAGGGTGGGATTTTTCCATTACTCAACTGGCAGGATTCTGATCCCCGGGGCTGCCAATCCACCCCCAGCCCCTGATGTGCACCATGAAATGATGGAACTGTTGTTTTCCTCCCCAGCAAAAGACGAAGCGGCCATGGCAGGTAAAAGACTGCAGTCACTATCCCTTAACAAGTAAGCACAGGCCATGCAAGAGGAGGAAACACCAGGGAACTGTGCCTGGTCCTGCTGGGAGCTCTGCCGTGTCGCCTTCCACCGCTGCTACGCAGGGCATCCTGCAGCATTGACCTCACCTCCACCTCCAAGAGACACTGACAATGTGTTTGTCCTCATCCTGGCACAGATTTCCATTTGGGGTTAGGGGCAGCTGCTCTCTGCAGTGCAGAGCTGTGCTGGACAGCAATTCCCTGTAACAGTTCGGAAACATGAATGTTTTTGCTGTTTTTAGGATCAAGAACTCGTAGACAATGGGAGGGGGGGCAGGGTGGGAGGGAGCTGTGTGGGAGGGGATGTGCTTCAAATACTAGATTGCAAGATAATAGATTGTGGGGTCATTTTGGGGCGGGGCATGGGGTGGGGAGAACTGACTTGGTGTGAAATCCCAAAAGATAATGTATCTGAGGAATCCAGTTGGCAAAGAGCCCATCAAATTTTGCTGCAGGGCGTTGCAGTATAAGCTGGGAGCCTGACTTCATGGACATCTGGAGTGCCGTTCCTTCCCAGATTCATCCCTTCTTTCTTGCAGCCAGTCTCCCCTTTTCCCTCCTCTTAATTTTATTTTTCTCCTCCTTATTAGGGATAGTGCCAGTTTTTAACCACATCATCCTTTGTTTAAAGGAGAAAAACCAACAACATTTATTGTGTCAGATCCAGATGGAAAATAAAAAAACCAAAAAGCAAAAAAAACCACAAAAGCAAACAAACAAACAAAAAAAAAACTTGATCAAGTTTAAAAACCACCACAAGAACTTGTATATTTGGCTGATTAAACTGTAAGTTATCAGAACTGCTGTGGCCTCGTGTATGTGTGAAGGGCACAGCTGGGGGGTCCTGGGGGAGGCTGAGCTGCAGCTGGGGGCTGCTGGTTGTGGTGTGGAGTTTGCCTCTGGGTTCAGGAGCTCTGTCAGCACACACTGCCTGCAGGGAAAAAGCTTCTCCTGCCGATTCTGATGGATGTCTTGCACAATCTGTTTACCACGGTGGAGGAAGCAATTGCTCTCAGGCCACTGTCTGGCCTAGTCCACTGTCAGAAGGGCAGTCACCAAACTGTCACCTCCGCTCAGATGTCTCTGGAGGGGAGATGCTCCAGCCTGCTGTGCCCCAGGGGGTCTGGGAGTGCTGCTGCTAGCCTGTTCAGGGACACCAGTGCTTCCCAGACTCGATTCCCAAAGGTTGAAGGAGATCCAGCCCCAGGGCTTGGAGCACTGGAAGTCACTGGGAGAGGGGTTGCAGCTGAAGGGTGACAAATGGGATTTGTTCTGTGTCACCCTGGCCATGCCTGACTGCAGGGACTTGCTGTGACACAGGACTGTGCCCCAGTGAATGTCACCATGAGCTGCTGGCTCCAACCACAGCTCAGACCAAGCCAAGATTTGGGTTAGGAAATATCCTCAGGGAGCTGTGGAGGATGAGCAAGTGCTGCCAGGAGAGGTGCCTGTGCTGTCAGCTCCAAGAGGGAGGAACTGATGTGGTGGGGACAGCCTTACACAGGAGGTTTCAGTGATCCTTGGAGCACAGGGAGGTGCATGGGGCTGGAGAGAGGGAGTTTTTGGGCTGATGCCTGGGATGGGGGGGGAGGGGTAAGAGCCACAGGGGAAGAGGTTTGACACTTGTGAACACATGGAAACGGGTGGAAAAATCTCGGAGTAACACCTCCCACTCACTGAGGGCTGGAGCAGAACTCAAATGTCACTGTCCCTCTGCCAGCCTGTACTCCCTTCCCAGGCCGTGGGCGGTGTTGGGACTCATCTGCTCCTGAGATAAGAGGCTGGAAAGGCATAGGATTAGTTGGGCAGCCCAAGGTCTTTGAGTTGGCTCCAGGTTTGGGAATTGCCCACCTGATAGGGCTTTATCAGGGAACTCAGAGAATGGGAAACCTGTGCTCCATGACCACTTCTATCCTTTGCCCTCCCTTTTCCCTAACTCCAGTCCTGTTTTGAAATGGTGCTGAAGCAGGGAAGGAGAAGTGACATTCCCCTTATCCTCACAATCCCAATTCTCCCTCAACACTAGTGGCAGAAAGGATATGACCACCCGTGGTGAGCACCATGATCTGCCCTGATCACACTTGTGTTTGCACTGAACTTGCTCTAAAAAAGTGAAAAAAACAAAAAACAACACCTTTTTAATTTATCCAGGAAAATCCTTTATTTGCTATTTCTCCAAGCGATGTATGACCAGCATCGGGAAGGATGGTAAAAAAAATAGTAGAGAAAAATGGTTTTCTTTGGAAACAGCCACCAGGGCTGGCTGGCAGCAGGGACAGGCACTGGTGGCATTGTGGCCAGGTCGTGTGGCACAGGGGGGTGGCAGGGGACAGCAGGCAGTGGGCAGAGCAGGGGCAGCTGGAAGCTGGGATGGCCTTCCCAGACGGCTCCTTCATTTGATCTTGAGATCCTTCAGCGCCGACTCCAGGCTCTGAAACAAAACAGGAGGGTGTTTGTTCGTCAGCTCCTTGCTTCCCAAAGAAACCGGAGGTGGCTGGGGAAGTGAAAGGGAGAAACTGGGAGGGAAGATGGTTCAACACTGGGTACGCCCAGCCTGAGGGGTCTATGGGGATTCTTTACCTTGACATCCCAGATGCTCATGCCCCCGTCCATCCCCGTGGTGCAGAACTGGGAGCACTTGTCCTTCCCGCCTGTCAGCACTGAGATCTGGCTGTGGGTGCAAAGAGGGAGCAGGAATCAGTCCCAGTGCTGAGCCCTTGGAGCTGCCTGGCAGCCAGGGGTGGGAGTGGGGCTGGACCCCTTCATGTCCTCCACCAGTGTGGGAGGGCACTGGGGATACCCAGAGATGCTCCAAGGATGATCCATGACCATCCCAGCTTTGGGGACATGACCTCTCTATCTTCCCTTCCCGTATGCAAGGATGCTCTGGGGATATCCAGGCATGCTTGGGAATACCCTGGGATACTCAGGGATCCCCAGGGCTGCCGCAGCTCCTGGTGCTGGAGCCTCAGCCTCTCCTTCCCACTTGAAGGGATGCTCAGGGACATTCTGGGGATATCCAAGGATGCTCCAGGGCTGTCCCAGCTCCTGGGCTGGACAGCAGGACACCCAGGGGATGCTCAGGGATCACCACCCCTAAGCAGCCCCTGAGGTGACCCCAAGCCTCTCCTGCCCCACACCTGATGCTGTTCTTGTGCAGGGTGTCCAGGGTGGCGTTGGCCGTGTCCGAGCTGGCTTTCTTGTCCAGGTTCTGGAAGCGCTCACGGGCGGTGAGGCCGCGCTGGGAGCTCTGCTTGGGGACATCCAGCTTCCCCCCGAAGGTCAGGGCGCCCTGGCTCTCCTCGTAGGTGAACAGCATCGGGCAGCAGTCGTGGCCCTGGGGAACAAACCCGCCCTGCTCAGCGCCCTCCGGCCGCTCCAGCCGGCTCCACCCACCCCGTGCCCCCGCCCGGACTCACCGCGGCCACCAGGCTGTTCTCGGTGATGAAGGTGACAGCCAGCAGGGGCAGGGTCTCGGTGCACAGGGAGGCAACACTGCGAGGTGTCAACAACGAGCTGAGCTTCAGCCTCGGTGCTGAGACTGGCACAGCTCGTCACACGGGTGGAACCCACCAGGGGAGACACCACCTCCTCCACCCATGGTGATCTGGGGATGTTCCAGGGGTGTCCCAGATCCCGGGGATGAGCCCTCTATGTCCCACACCCATGTACAGGGATGCCCAGGGATGGTCAGAGATATCCTGAGACACTCCAGGGATGCTCATGGATACCCAGGGCTAACCCAGCTCCTGAGGCTGAGCCCCTCTACCTTCCCCACCCCAGTACAGAGATGCTTGGAGATGCCCAGGGCTGCTCTAGGGCTAACCCAGCTCCTGAGGCTGAACCCTTCCATCTCCCCCACCCACATACAGGGACACTCTGGGATTGCTCTTGGCCCAACCCAACCAAGATACTTCCATCCATCCCCGTGCTGGTTTGGGGGTCAGCCCCTGCTGCCAGCCCCAGCACAGCCTCCCCCAGTCCCCCCGAGCCCGCTTCTGTCCCCAGCCCTGCTTACGCCATCTTCTTGCCGGCGTCGGCGAGGCACAGGGTGCTGTCATGGCTCACCCAGGCCACACGGGAGCCGCTGGCTGAGAAACAGATGCTGTGCACCCACCCACAGCTGCTGCTCGACTCGAACATCAGCTCCCCGAAGGGCATCTTGGAGCCCCAGGGTGTGGGGCTGGGCCGCTCCTCCACCTCCTTGATGTAGGCTGAGAAGATCCTGGGAGGGGGAGAACCTTGCCATGTGTCCCTGGATGCAGGACCTGTGCCACCTTCAACCCTGTCCCTTGCCTCAGTTGTCTGACTCAGTTTCCCTGGCAGAGCCTGTGGGGTGCTCTCGTACCTCCCATGGGTGCTGTATCCCTGGGATGGTCCCCAGACCTCCCTGCATCTCCCCTGTGCTCCATTCCCCACTCCAAACAGCACCTGGGGTAAAGCCTGTCCCCCAACCCATCCTTGGGGATCCCCCTGCATCAGGCCCCCCAGTCACTCCACCCCTGCTCCTCACCTGCACTTGAAATCACAGGAGCCAGCGGCCAGGAGGACGTTGTTGGGGTGCCAATCCAGGCTGAGCACAGTCGAGCGGATGGGCTTCTTGATGTGCTTGCAAACCCACCTGTGTGGAGAGGGGGTGGCAGCAGGGGGACAGCACCACCATCCCCAGAGCCCCTCTGGGATTTTGGGGAGCTGGCTGATGATGGTCAGAGCTCCAAGTGCCCCAGGAGCTGCCCTGGGCCACCGTTCTGCAGTAGCAGCTTGGGCATGGGGAGTCCATCCCTCTGTTTTCCCATCTGTGTCCACCTCCTCAAGTCTCGTATTTCTCTCCATCCATCCATCCGTCCATCCATCCATCCGTCTGTCCGTCTGTCTGTCCATCTGTCTGTCCATCTGTCTGTCCATCTGTCCGTCCATCCCCCCTCTTCTTCACCCAGGACAGGCCGTGCCAGAGTCTCACCAGTCGTTCTCCTGCTCGAAGTAGCAGATGGAGATGAGGCGGGAGCCGCTGCCCACGGCGAACTTGTTCTCCTTGGGGGACCACTTGACGCAGCGGGCAGCGCGGTTGATGCGCAGGATGACCAGGGTGGGCTTCCAGATGTTGCCCTTGAGGGTCCACACGTAGGCGTTGCGGTCAGTCCCGCACGTCACCAGCCGGTTGCTCTCCGGGGCCCAGTCAATGCCTGGAAGGCAGAGGGGGATGATGGTGGGATGGGGATGTGGCTCCCAGGGCTGGGAGATGGCTGAAGGTGTTGTGGTTGTTCTGGGTGGTCACTGCTCCACAGTTCCTCTTTGCCCCACACCATCCCTTCCACTTCAAAGCATTCCATGTCAGCCTGTCCCAGCCCATCTCTCTCATCCTTCCATCCATCCATCTCATTCCACCCCATCTCTTCCCATGCCTCCCACACCATTCCATCCTAACCCACCTCCCATATATCCATCATCCATCCATCCATCCATCCATCCATCCATCCATCCATCCATCCATCCATCCATCCATCCATCCCTCATTCCACCCTACCTCATCCCTTGCCTTCCCATCCACCCCACATCATCCCAATCTGTCTCACCCCATTTCTCCCATCCACTGATGTCCATTCCCATCTCCCTCTCCCTCCTTCCCATCCCTCCCTCCCTCCACCTCATCCCTCTCCATCTTCTCCCATCCATCCCACCCCTGGGTGCCTTCAGCTGGGCACAACCCGCTCCCTGCACAGCCCCATCCACTGGGTGCCAGTGCCATGAGCAGGGCTGGGAGCAGCTCTGGGACAGCCCCACCTGCCATCTGTGTCCCTGTCCCCTCTTCCAGGCAGGACTCACCCGTCACCTGCCCGTTGTGCTCCTTCAGCTCATGGATTTTGCTCCACTTGGCCCCATCCTTGCGGTAGATGTGAACCTCGTGGTTGTTGGGGCACAGGGCGATCTCTGGGGGTGACAGAGGCCGGGGCAAAGCCCTCCCCTGGGTCACAGGCAGGGCCAACCAGCACCCACCCATCCCTTCCTGGGCTCCAGGTCCCCACCGAGCCCCCCAGCCCTGGTCCTGCACTGCCCTGATGCTGTAAATTGTCCCTGTGGGAAGGGAGAACCCTGCACCCCACAGCTCATTGTCCTCCCTTTCCTACAGTGCGGTCCCATGGGGCTGATGGGATGAGACAGGACGGGATAGGATGGAACAGGACGGCTGCGGGTGCACAGTTCCCAAATCCAGCCCCATCCCGCCCCGCCTGCCCGGCGCTCCGGCCGCAGCAGAGAAAGCGCTTTTTGTTCTCCCACATCCCCCGGGTCGCGGTCGGGAAATGCCATCGGCCGTGAATCACCCGGCTCTGCTCCCTGTGCATCCCTCCCCTGCCGGTGCCTCGGGGCCGGACGCTGCTCCGGCAGCTCCGTGCCAGGCTCTGTCCCGGCAGTGACACCGGGGGACACGGGGGAATGTGCTGTCCCAGCCCCCAAATCTGCCCACGGCAGGATCTGCTTCCCCAAACCCAGCCCCAACGCAGCTCTGCCCCGCCCCGGGGCATCGCCCAGCACGGGATGTTCAGCCAGGACAGTGCCTGGGGATATCCTCGGGAATTCCGGGGTGCTCCGGGTGTACTCACGGGTGCGGTCCTTGTTCCAGGCATGGCAGCTGATGGGCTCCAGCAGGAAGCTGTGGTAGGCCATGGCTCACGGGCTGGGGACAGGGAGACACCCCCGGGCTGTCAGGACATGGTGCTGCAGCCGCAGGGACAAGATCCCAACCCCACAGAAGGATCCTTCCCACTGGGATCAGTCCTGTGCTGCAGCCCACCATGTCTCTCCTCTGCCGGAGAGAGGGTTTTCCTGAGGATTTCCAAGTGCAGAAACTGTCCATTTCCAGGAACTTCCAAACCCTGCTGTCATCCTGCTCCAGCTGGCTTGAATTTGGTGGGCAGGAGCTGGCTGGGCACACAGGGACCCTGGTGCCAGCAGCCCCATGTGCACCCCTGAGGTCCCACCACGGGCAGCACCTCCTCTCTCCACCCCAACAGGATCAGATTCACTCACTCCTTCCACTCTTCCCTCTCATTTAGGAAGAGCCAAAGCCCCATGGAGGCACTTCCATCCCATCAGTGCTCAGCCCTCAGGACTAACCCCTTCTCCTGGCTGAACTCCCACCATTCCTGGTGGCCCCCAAACGTCATGGGATGGAGCAGTTTGTCCCAAAGGCCCCTCCAGGCGCCACGGCAAGGGCTCCAAGCAGTGTCACAGCCCCTTGGCCATCCGGGAGCGCAGGGATGGAGGGAAACACCTCGCCAGGGCGTGGCAGACAGGAGTTACTCACAGCCTGCTCTCGGCTATTTTGGGAACTCCCTGAACACGTCCCGTTTTCTTTGGCAGTCAAAAACGTTACAGGGGAAGGAAAAAAAAATCCCTCTTAGCAAAGCTCCATCCCTGGACTGGGGAAAAGAAAACCTGAGGAGCTCCTTCACCTGCCTTCTGCATGTGGAGGAATTCCAGTGCTGATTCCAGCAGGGCTCCCCTGCTGTCACACACCCCCTGGCCAAGGACATGGATGAGGAGGCGGCTGCTCTTTCCAGCCCCACCGAGCCCCTGGATGCAGCACAGGGTGTCCCAAGGAGGGTACAAAGCTGCTGCCACCCTCGAGCCCTGCAGACGGAGCAGCACCACGAGGGACAGACAAAATCATCAGCGACAGGGACACTGCTGTCAGCATTGCAAGAGACCAGGAGAGAGAAAATGTGTGAAAAAGGGATTTGGCTGAAATGGGCACCCGGCTGAAAGGGCTCCCTGGAGGAGGGATGAGAGGCAGGAAACACTTAGGTCCTTTCTGGCTTCGACATTAAGAAAACAGCAATACTTTTTCCAGGTGGAAACCAGCCAGTTCCCTGCTGGTGCCCCGCTGGCTGGGTCCTGCTCCCGCCCTGGAGGGACCCACGGGGGCTCGGCAGCCCCTTCCCAGCTGGGAAGAGCATCAGAGGAGCTGTGGCTATATCCCCACCCCCTCCAACCTAGGAGCTCTTGAGCGAGGAAAATGGGAATTTTCCGAAGGCCAGACAGGGGGGGCCTGGGAGCTGGAGCAGCTCCGTTATCTTCCCGGCCAGTCCAGGCAGTTCGGAAACATCCCCGGAGGAGATAACCAAACCTTGGCAGAGCCCAGTGCCGGGGGCTCCTCCCAGGCCCGGGAGGAAGCCAGACACCAGAGGAGCTGGAGTTTGGGTTTTTACGAGCCTGGCGGGGTGGCGGGAGGAGGGTTTGTACCCAGTGAGGATCCTGCTGGGAGCTGGGACCCCCTGAAACTCTCCCCGGACACTGCGGTGACCCCTGCACCACCAGGACCTCAACAGGGACCCCCGGAGCCCCTCTGCTCCCTGCGGCAGCCGAAGGTGTCACCCCCCTGGGCTGGGGACACTCGTCCTCAGACCCCAGTGCTGGGGGGGGGGGACCCCATGGGCGAGCCCGGGC
>VWZU01001013.1:1011609-1030420 GCA_013397095.1 Sterrhoptilus dennistouni
GGCGAGCGGCGGGCGCTGCGCCGGCCCCGCCGAGGCAGCCCGACTTCCCTTTTCCTCTCCGAGAAATGTAACCACTTCCTTACGTGGGCGTTGGGGGAGCGCGAAGCAGCTCTGCGGCCGCCCTGCCCCTGTGCCTGCGGGCCGGGCCCCGGCCCCGGGGTGCTCCTGGTGAGGCGTGGGCAGCTCGCCCCGGCTGCTCCAGGCAGGGATACAGCCGGGAGAACAGAAGGGAAGGAGCCCCGCCGTCTCTCTCTGGCAGCGGGAGTGTTGTCCACCCCCGGCCGCCGATGCGTTTCGGAGGGATGGGGACTCGCCGATGCCTGTGCTGGCCCCCACCGGGGAACAGCCGTGCCTGGAGCCCACCCGGGGCGAGACCCTCGTCAGCATCACCTCCCACGGCCGGGGAGAGCCGCAGGACCCCGCGGAGCCTGGATCCGGCCGGCCCCGGCAGCAGCTGCTGCTCCTTCCTGCATCCCACAGAGCCCAGTGGGACCCAGTCCCGGGCTGGCTGGCTGTATCCCCACGCACCAGACTTCCAACGCTCTGGTTTTATCACCTCCTGCTTCAGAGCAACTGATTTTTATCTCATTCCTGCCTGGATGCACTCACCCCCTTCCCTCCCAAGCACAGGGATGCGCTCGCTCACCCCTTCCCTCCCTGAGTGATGTCACAGCACTGGGACAGCAGCGCGCTGGGGTCCCGTGCGGAGAGGGCAGGATCTCTTCTCGGCTGCAGGATTTGGATACATTAACCTGGAATTGAGGGATACAATAACCTGGTATTGGCTGAGGTACAGAATGGGTCCCCAGGTGAGGGGGGCACAGAGAGGGCAGCCCCTCGCTGATCCTCAGCCAGAGCTGGGCTTCATTCTTTGTGTGTTGCCACGATCCCTGCAGACACGGGGAGAGCCTGAGATGTCCTCCAGGCAGGGATGGGAATGAACTATGGGTCAGTTTTAACGTCTGCAGGAGGCTTTGGGGTATGTTGCTAAGGGGGGAGGACAGTGTGACCCCTGCTCCTTACCTGCCATCCCCTTTCCTCATTGCTCCCATCTCCAGGCTGCTCCTGCTCCAGCCTGTGCTGCGTCCACTGCTATTGAACACTGCCTGGGGCTCTCCAAGGCTCGATTGCCTATGGCAGGGGAAAATCTGGCACTGTGGAAGTCAGGGATGGAGGCTCAGCCCTGTGGGGCCTCTGCCAGACCCAGTTCATGTTTGCCCCAACCCTTTACCTGCTTTTCCTTCTGTTTCTGAAGCAGGAAGATCCTCCTGCCCCCACAGTCATGTCCTCAAAAAGGCTGTAGAGGAACTGTCCCACTGCACAGACACTGGACTGGGGTCATGGGAACGCTTCTGGTGGGGTTTTCTCGGGTTGGGGCAGTGCAGATGATGAGCAGCAGCAGTTCTGTTTGGAGAGTGTTGCAGGCAGGCTCCAGTGAGTATTCCCTGCTTCCCAGCCCACCCATCCCAGCCATGCTACTCCCCAGATCCCCTGACTACAAGAAATTAAACACTCATTATTTTATGTTTAGCAGGGAAAGAAAATTGCAAAGCCAAGCCTGACTGCCAGGGGAGAAGGTGAGAGACACGAGGAGACCAGAGAAGGATCCAGCTCTGGGATGGAGAGCAGTGGCTGCCACTCAAAGCTGATCTTTCACCTTCCCCTTTCAGCCCCACCCCGAGGTGAGAAACGAGCAGGGTATGAAGCAACTCTGGTTCCAGAGGAAGTGGTAAATTTAGTCATTGGTTGTTTTTTTTTAAGACACTTCTGCATTTTCTGCAGAAATGACAAGCTTTGTAAAGCAATGCCATGAACCAGCTAATCCCGTCGGAGCACAGCAAGGCAGCAACACGGAGGAGGAAGTACACCCTGTGAATAAAGTAAGTTGTGTGCAAATGCCTCCATGAGCTGCTGAGGCTCAGAGCTGAACTGTCAAAGTACCTGGGGACAAAGGATCAGCACAGAAGCCAGACCATGCTGACACCTCTGGTTGGAGCTTCATCTTCCCACCAGCTGTTATAAATACAGGATTTTATGGAGAGCTCAGCTCTAACAGGACACAGAATCCCAGAACCACTGAGGGTGGGGGAAAACCCCTCCAAGTTCATCAAGTCCAACCTGTGACCAATCCCCACCTTGCCAACCAGCTCAGAGAACTGAGCACCACGTCCAGTCATTCCCTGAACACCTCCAGGGATGGTGATTCCCCAGCCTTGAAGTTTTGTGGACTTACCAAGTGATTTGCTTTTAATTTATCTTCCCCAGATGAGGCTTAGCAGATTTTTGTCTCACTTTCCACACAGACCTTTCCACCCTGTTCCCTGGGCACTGCCCTGGGAGCAGGCTTGGGACCAATCCCAAAGGCAACTACAAATAATTCTGGTCACTCACCTTTGGAAAAATGTGACCCACTGAGCAGACAACAAAAAGGGTGTTCAGGTCAATTTGCTGTTTTTAAGGATTAAAGGCAAGGCAGACAGAATGAAGAGAAGTAGGACAAAATAATTCATCCTCCAAAATTATCACCTCAAGGGAGGAATTCCCCTGGAAGAAGCTCATCTGAATCTTCACTTCCAGATCATCACAACTCCAGGTGTGTTAACTTCAGAACCTTTCAGTTAAAATGAACTTCTCCTGTTTTAAGGCCATAAAACAGAGACTGCAGGGTTTTCCCCACTCTGTCTCTCTCCCTTAACATCCCTTTTAATATCAATAAGCATCAAACAAAGAATCAGTTTTTTCTCTTTTTTATTATTATTATTATTTCTAACAGACAATTTACATAAAATTCCCCTTTTAAGTTAGTGATTCATAACTTCCTGCAATAAACTACTTAAGGAGCAGCTTTGGTAAAGAATGGAATGAAACAACCAACCAACCAAAAAAAAAAAAAAAAAGAAAAAAAGAACAATCACAGCTGATTTTGAAACCAACACAATTCACCAAATTTAGATTCAAAAGAAAATCTGCCAAGCTGTATTTTCTCAGTGTTTCCAAATATTTCACCTTCCTCCTCCCCCTCCCTTTTCAGGTTTGTGCAGATGTGGGAGCTGCGTTCTGTCGAGCAGTTTGTCCTGCTAGATCATGGAAATCCATCTTTACATGATTCGTAGGCCTTGGATGGAGGACTCTAAAGTCTTGAAGGAGAGAAAAAAAATCTTAATTACAATCTGCTGCAGTAGCTTGGGTTAAATAATTCAGTGTAAATGCTAACAAAGCCACATAAAAACCATGAATATTTGAAACTAGACCCAGTCATAGAATCTCAGAATGGTTTGGGTAGGAAGGGACCTTAAAGATCATCTCATTCCACCCCCTGCCATAGGCAGGGACACCTCCCACTATCCCAGATTGCCCCCAGCCCTGTCCAACCTGGCCTTGGACACTTCCAGGGACGCAGGGGCAGCCACAGCTTCTCTGGGCAACCCGTGCCAGTGCCTCCCTACCTTCACAGGGAAGAATTTCTTCTTTAAGTAAAAGATTTCTTCCTAATGCAAGAGCCAGAGATCAAAACAGTCACTCCTTTCAAACTCAGGCATGTACAGGCCAATGATACACACCTGAAAGTCCACTAAAGCAGCTTAGCGATCACCTCAACTTCTTGTTTGACTCCTTCCCACCAGAGCACTCTGGCACCACAGAATACAATCTATTCTTTCCCTGAATCAGATCCCATATCCCAGTTTTGAGAAGACCAACAGGGACCTCTGTTGGCCAGGCTTAGCAAAGCAAGCATGGACATTAATACATCCTTTTAGGATTTTCAATATTATATTTTCCAGTTGTTAGAAACAACTTCTTACTCCTTGGGTAAGTTAATACTGAGAGGACAGGACCATGTTCTGCAGCAGGACAATGAGCAGAGTTGTATGGCATGGGAGAAGGAAGAGGCAGAGTTGAACAATTTGTATAAATTGTTCCAGCCCAACTGTGGCTGAGGCTGGAGAATAAAAGAATTAAGGGGATTCCTACAGGGACATTAAGTAGTTCTATTAAAAAAAAAATCTGTATTAGCACCATCTGCTTAACAAACTGCATCTGCATTTATGCAGATTCTTGGATCAGTTTTGCTTATGAACTTCACTAATGGTTTTGAATATTTTAGTCTGGATTTCCTGCTGCTACTAAAACCTGGCTTGGGGCTAAGCCCCAGGAATTAATACTAGAGATCAAAAAAAATACCAAACCCCACCAGCCCAGCTAGTTCACATAAACATGGTAGTAAAAGCACATTTTTTACCTTAAAATCCCAGATGGTCATTGCTCCATCGATGCCGGTGGTGCAGAATTTCCGACAATCCCGTTTGTCTATCTCATAAATAGACACTTGGCTGCAAACAGAGAGTGAGAGCTCCAACACCCATTCCAGAGAGCCAGAAAACTGGGAAATTTGGGTTGAATTCTACTCCTACTCTTTCAGATGGAGACATGACTACACCAGAGCCTACACTAGATTCTTGGTAGAATGCCTCAGAAAAATAAGCCAAGAAAAAGATGCTGAAAGCTCTTTAATGGCTTGGTGAGACTAAATGTTTTCCTTGAATAAAGAGAAATTGCTCAACATCCTCTGGGATCACACAATTTTTTAAATGCAAGATATTTTACCCAATTAACCTGAATGAATCCTTTTGATTAACAGAATGGTGGAATGGTTTGGGGTGGAAGAGACCTTAAAGCTCATCCAGTCCCACTCCCTGCTATGGGCAGAGACACTTTCCACCATCCCAGGTTGCTCCAACCTGGCATTGAAAGCTCCCAAGGATGGAGCAGCCACAGCTTCTCTAGAAAACCTGTGCCTGGGCCTCCCCACCCTCATAGGGAAAGATTTTTCTGTATATTTAACCTAAATTTCCACTCTTACAGTTTGAAAGTGATACATAGTAAATAAATACACATGGCAGTAACATCTGAAGTAAGAACCCCAGCACGTGAATTTCAGGTGGATTTTGCTGACTGGATTTTGCACAATGCCACCAGCCTCTTGGGAACTACCCACATATTTGATAAGATAAGCTGTGTCCAAGGTACACAACACATTAACCACGAGGCAAACAGCTGCAGCCACATCAATGATTAACTTCACCAGCATCCACGTAAATCCCAAAAACAGAGAGCTGCTAGGGAAAGACCTACAAGGAAAAAGGGATCCCAACCACACCCTGCTGGCACAGCAAACCTGATGATTTGCAGAACCCCCACTGGGCACAGAGAACTCACGTTATACTGTTTTGGTGCAGTGTCTCCAGGGTGGTGTTACGGTCTTCCGTGGTGGCCCTTTTATCCATGTTCCGGAAGCGCTCCATGGCCGAGATGTTGCGCTGGATGCTCTGTTTGGGAATGTCTAGTTTGGAAACGAAGCTCAGCAAGCCACGCTCGTCACAGTTGAAGAGCATCGGGCAGCAGTCGTGGCCCTGCAACCAAACACCCGTCAGGGAACACCACCTCAGCATTCCCACCCTGCCCTTCACAGCATCACAGAACGTGTAGGTTGGAAGAGACCTTCAAGATCATTGAGTCCAACCCAGCCCTGACACCTCAACTGGATCATGGCATTGAGTGCCACATCCAGTCTGCTTTAAACACATCCAGGGATGGTGACTCCACCACCTCCCCAGGCAGACTATTCCAGTATTTAATCACTCTTTCAGTGAAAAACTTCTTCCTAATAACCAATCTGTATTTCCCTTGGTGCAGCTTAAGGCTGTGTCCTCTCGTTCTCTCACTTACTGCCTGGAGAAAGAGACCAACCCCCAGCTGTCCACAACCACCCTTCAGGAAGTTGTAGAGAGTGATAAGGTCACCCCTGAGTATCCTTTCCTCCAGGCTAAACAACCCCAGCTCCCTCAGTCATTCTTCATATGGTTTGTTTTCCAAGCCCTTCCCACATGCAAACACTGACACCAGGGCAGAGCTCGTTTATTAATATTACTGACTGTCTAAAACACAACAAAGGTCTACAAGGAGCAATTAACAGACACTTACAGCTGCCACCACGCTGTTCTCAGAGACAAAGGACACGCTCAGGAGTGGGAGGAACTCTGTTTTCAGCTGCGAAACCCTGAGCACAAGGACATTTGTTAGAGGGATTCACTGAAACCTCTCATTTTTGGCTCTTAACAAAAAATAGGCACTGTTCCCACACAAGGATTGTTGGAAAAGTCAGGGTAGCTTGGCTGTCCTGTGGTGACAACAGAAGGCTGTAATTTGTAATAAAAAGTTTCAGACTAATGAAAGTGTGCTGGAAGATTTATAACTAAATCAAGTATTCCAGGTGAAAGGCTAACATTACCAAAATTGTGTGTAAACAGGGGCAAGAGTTCAAAAGGAATGCCCTCAAAAATGTCTGTGTTGATGAAGGTAATAATTTCATTTGAATATAAAAAACACTTAAAGTTTTGATGCTTGACATCTTTGCAGAGGGAAAAAGCCTTGATGTTCACTTAAGTCAACTTTTGTGATTTAATGACAAATAAAGAGAATTCTTAAACACATTATAATGAATTATATTCCCTGCCAGGTACTTATACAACTGTAGTGATCAGAACCACAATTCAAAATGAATCCCAGCAATGCCTGGATGACCCCAGAGACTTCTGCTACCAAAACATATGGAAAATCTCATTCTTCCGGGTTGGAAAGCCAAGGACACTACAAAGTTATACAGATCAAGAGGAGGAGCAGAAGGAACAATTATTAGTAAAATATTTTGTTGGATTGGAAGGTGCAAGTTGAAACCTTGCATCAGCAGCATCTTAAGGACAGAGGTTGAAATTAGTATTTCGTGAACTTTTTTTTCCAGATTCTGGTTGGGGATGGGGGTCTTAGTTCTGCAGTGAGAATGTTTCTGGATTCTCTTTGAATTGGGAATATTGCCTGAAATATTGTTTGGAATATTTTGTATTGCAAATATTGTTTTGGGAAAGGAAATACTGTTTCCCTGGTTACTCGGTGGAACATACCTTTTTTCCCAAATACCTCTTTTTTCCCCAAAAAATAAATATGCTATACCCTCACCAAAGGATTCTTACACAGAATTTAAATTATATAATCTAAAATTCACAGAAACAACCTTATTTATGGAATATTTATATTTATATAAGCCTCAAAGAGGAATGGAATCTTTACTAGAATCTACAGTAAAGCAGACAACAGAGGCACGAGCTTGCGAGCCCAATATTCCACACAGAATCACGGAATCATTAAGGATGGAAAAGACCTTTAGGATCATCAGGCTCATAATACCAGCAAGGGGATACTCACATCATGTTTTTGGAGGCATCAGCCACTGACACGGTGCTGTCATGACTGACCCAGGCCAGGCGGTTGCCGCTGGCGGAGAAGCTGACGCTGTGCACCCACCCTCCGCTGCCTGCGCCCCCGAATTCCGACATCAGCTGCCCAAAAGGCATCTTGGAGCCCCAGGGTGTGCTGGCTGGCTTTTCATCCACTTCCTTAATGTAAGCAGAGAACACCCTGCAAATAAAAATATTTTGGTGTGAACAAAGAGAGAGCAAAGCTCCTGGAGTGTGGGATGTGTTTCATGTTGGAAGCGGAGAGATGTGTCCTGATTGTCCCACAATAAAATATTTTGGTGCCTTTAAAAAAGCCTGGGAGCAGCAGTGTGCAGAGAAAAAGCAGCAGTACAGAGGGTGTAAAGCACACGGATTTCTCATAAATTCTTGTTCTTGTAGCCCTCTCCCTTTTTTCCAGAAGATGGCACAAAAATACACATTGTCAGTGCTTTTTCCCCTGTGCCAAGATTTCCCTTTCATCCTTTTGCGGTGCTAACAGCTCCCCGGAGTCAATCCTTCAGTTAAAGAAAACCCAGGAATGGCACTGTATAATTAGAAGCTAATACAAACACCTACAAAATTACCCACTTTTTAAGAACATTCCTGTTTTAGCAGGATTTCAAAGAATGAAATGTGATGTTCTAATGCCAGCAAAGGAGCTCTGAGCCACCTTCTTCCGGCTCATTATTGCAAAAATGCCTTGAGAACCTGAAATACTGCAATGTTTTTACAGGTTGTTTTTTTTTTTTTTCCCAGCACTACAATTTTCAAGATATGTTTAAATAGAAAGCCTCCCCCTTTCATCAAATTCCTTCTGCATGATTCAGACATGCCACAATATGGTATTCTTGATTGTTACCATGGAATTTAATGGGACGTCACAACCATAGGATTTGAGTGCATTGAACAGGAGGAACAAGGATACCATGCTACTACCAGAGGGGAAAAAAATCAGTATAAATGAAAAACTATGATCAAATATTCATGGTTGCAGTCATACACAAACAGGAATTATTTTATAGCAAGTTTAAGGAAATGTAGCTCCCCCTTCCCTGTTTTTTGTATCATTTGTATGGGTGGGGTAAGCACTTCCAAAGGTACCTGTACTCACCTTATTTTCCATAAAGCTGCTCATTTGGAATGAGCAGGGTTTAACTGCAGCTATATTAGGTAGAGATTCTCAGGGAATTTTCAGCAGGATATATATTTGGCTCTATCAGTTTAAATATAATCTAATGATAATCCTTTAAAAACCTGAATTTTATAGAGCCACCTAAAAGGATGGTCTCTTAATGTATGGAAGTAGGACAAGATGTTTAAAGCAACAGCCTTTGACACAAGGCAGGAAAATCACACCTAAGTAGGGAAGACCTTGAATTTAACTGTTAGTTAAAAATACAAGAAGTCTTTTCCCTTATTAAAGTCTCCCTGTCTTTTAAAACCAAAATCACCTCAGCTTGAAGACCCCAGCCTTCAAAGAATGTTGGGAAATTACTTTCATTCTCTCAGCAAGAACATAACATCATACTTATGTAGTGCTCGTAGCTACAGATACATATATATTTGAGATAAATATAAGGGGAGCTCATTTATCTTGGCCAAGCACCAAAAAACTCTGCTGAACACCCAGCAATTTGCAGCCTCCTGCCCTCCATTCTTTCCTCAAGATGTTTCCCACTTAGCTGCTTATTACATGGTAGTGGCTCTGACAGATCCTAATTTCCATCAGAACAGGTGCACACTTCAGGTATCTTTATTTTTTTTTTAATATGGAACTGAAGGGAGAACTGGAATTCTAGAGATCTGTACTCATCATTTACAAAAGAGAGTAGTTTTGCATGGTTTTGAGGAAGAAACAGAATCCTAGAATCCCAGGATGGTTTGGGTTGGACACACACACACATTTCAGGTGACCTATGTCAAAGTCCTGAGGTCCTTTATGAAACCAACTTTAAAAACTTCCACACATGAAAAGCAGTTGCTTCTGTTTCACATCACCTAATTTATGACAGGAAATTAATACATACAGTTTATCTAATTAAAACTGGAAATAAAGCAGGAAAGGGGAGACAACTCTCCTCTCTCTTTCCCAGCTTCCATTTAACATCTCTCTTTATATGAAAAGGTATCAAAGGATGGGGTTTAAATGCAAGGGCTTCATTCTGAAATAAGTCAGTCCCCACCTCCCCCTCCCACTCCTCCTTAGTCATTTTTAGTACACACTTTGAAGCTTTAAAATTGCCCTATTACATAAAGAATTTAAGAAAAGAAGCTTTCATTATCATTCAAAGTACAAGTGATTAAGTCAATGTGGATTCAAGTCAGGCCCTGCAGACTCCCCATGCAGGTTCCCCTGCAGTGACCCCAATCACTCAGCACAGAGCACTTTGCAGGGCCCATCCCTCACACTGTAATTTCACAATCAGTTGCAAACTCTCCCCCATCCATCTCTCAGAGATTTGCCTTTAACAGCCTTTTTTAAAAAATGATCTTCAAGAAATCTCTTCTATTGTGTTGAGTTGCAGGTGGATCAATTCCTCTGTGGGGACTCTGCTCCCCACAGGCAAAGGGGAGGGAAGAAGGAACTCAGGGAACAAAAAGATGGGATAACACCTTTGGAAATAGCCAGTTACTCTAAATTTTGGAACTGCACCATTAGGATATTGCTTTTTAAACTCTAACCAGCAGTGTTTGTGTTCTACAAGACTATATCTGCTAATCCAGCTTCAGCCCAATGACCAGCTCTCAGCCTAAACGCTATTTAATGCTGGGAAGGAATCCACCAATTCCCCAAATTCAGGTGTGTCCCTCAGCAGATCCATGCTGGCTGTCCAAAGTCAGGACACAGCAGCACCAAAGCCAACGTTTCTCAAGCTGGCTATTTTATTTTGGTACCCCTAACAGTACACAATGAGCCACCTTTTATTCTAATAGCAAGTGCACATTCCTGATCATATGCTCAAGCCACTGATTTGATCCAGTAACCCAAACTGTAGATAGATGTTTTAGCTTCTCTCACCTGCACTTGAAGTCACAGGATCCTGCAGCCAGCAGGACATTGTTGGGGTGCCAGTCCAGGCTGAGGACAGTGGAACGAATGGGCTTTTTAATGTGTTTGCTCACCCACCTAAAGCAAAACCAAACCAAAATAAGACGTAACATTTATATGAACATATTTTACCTGATTCCCACAAATTCATGAAGCACTCCTCAAAAAGAGGCTAAACACATCAGTTTTGGAAAAAAGCTTCATGTCCAAATTCTTTTACATTCTCTTGAGCAATCTGTGAACTTTATGGTTAGCTTAATTAAACTTTCAAATATTATGAACAAACTCATTAAATATGAATCTCCTCAGCTAAGTCTTATTCTCCTTCAAACTAACTTTTATAATGCATCACATGGAGCTCCTTGATGTGACTTTTGCACAGGAACTGCCAGGTCTCTTCCCTCCAGTGAACAGGAGGTCAGCTGTGACTGTGACACTGAGCTAAGCACCACTATTTTCATGGATCACCAAGTACAAATCCTCCTCCAGTCCTTCCAATGAGTTTTATAGTCACATCTTTTGCCTATTGACTTTTCTATTGTTTAAAAATACAGTAACTATAAAACACAACAAGAAAATGGGGGGACTGCCAATGACCCAACCAGTGCATTCATCTCAATTATCTGCAGTGCAGTGCAAAGTGGTCCTGCTGCTGAATGCATCAATAGTGGCCTAAATATGTCTCAGCACATTTGGTTTATCTGAACTATTTACAAACTAGTAATGAAATCTATTATTCACTCGACAGCCTTTGGGATGATGGTGTTTTTTCTTTGATTTTACTTCCATCAGGCACAAGTTTTAAGGCTCACAATTTACAAATTATATTTCTTTAGCATACAGAGTCTTGATTCTTTTGCAAACAAGTGAGGCAGAGATAAAATATTGATAAGTGAATTTGCTGGAAAGCATAAAAGTCCAAAACAATCTTTAAAATGTATTTTGCAGATGGTGTTATTGTTTTTCATCTCCACATGACAGACTGCACACACCTGCGTTTTTGTGCCTGATTATGCAACCGAAAGTAAGAGATACTCCACACACACTGATTTCAGCTATACATGATACAGAAAATGTAGCTTCAACATGTGCAGCTACAAAGGGAGACAATCAGGACCATTAACTTTAGATGCTAAAATGAGAAAAATGTTAACAGTGGAAATATCTTCGTGATATTCCTATGTCAAATCTATAAACTGCGATAAAAGTACATGACAAAATGCAGAACAGGTCGATAATCTGCTCAAACATCTAACAGACCACCCTGCAGATGTGACAGACTCAAACCTCTAATGACAAGAAATTGCTCAAAATAACAGATACAGAAGAAAGACTCGAGTGAAGATTTCTTCAATCATTCTGGCATGAAGGGAAGGAAATATTTATCTTTTTTCAACCATACAGTTGTAGTAATTAAATCTTTACTCTCCAGAAATTCTTGCACTTTCAGAAACGCAACATATGTTTACGGTAGTCAGACAGAACACATCCAGGCCAATTTGTACTGTCTGAACATAGGCAAAGTCAAAGGCCTTTGGGTGCTGCAGCAGAGTGAAGAAAAGAGAGAACCTTCTTCCACAAACATTCAAGTCCACGAAAGAACTGATGACCCATCCATCTACATTTCCTGAATCTTTCAGGAATTAGTGAAACAGTAACCCAAGTCATCAGCATTAAACAGCTTCACCTTTCCCACGCAAACCCTAAAGACACAAAACCAGCTCACCAGTCATTCTCAGACTCAAAGTAGCACACAGATATGAGTCGAGCTCCACTCCCCACAGCAAATTTGTTCTCCAGGGGAGACCACTTGACAAAGGTGGCGGCGCGGTTGATCCTGAGGATGACCAGAGTGGGTTTCCACACTCCGTCCTTCTGGCTCCACACGTAGGCGTTGCGGTCGGCGCCGCACGTCACGATCCGGTCGCTTTTGGGAGCCCAGTCAATACCTGCAAGGGAAGAGCCCACAGGAATTGTTTTTCCCTCCCTGTGCTGTTTGCTTTACGTTAAGGCAAAACAAATATCACCTCGCAGTCCTCTGTTACAGAATCTCAGAATGGTTTGGGGTGGAAAGGACCTTAAAGATCATCCAGTTCCAACTCCTCTGCGCCAACTCCCATTCGCTGTCCCAGGCTGCTCCAAGCCCCATCCAACCTGGCCTTGGACACTTCCAGGGATCCAGGGGCAGCCTCAGCTTCTCTGGGCAATCTAAGCCAGGGCCTCACCACCCTCACAGGGAAGAATTTTGCCATATATATAACCTGAATTTCCCCTCTTTCAGTCTGAAGCCATTCTTCCTTGTACTGTCACAGCAGTTCCTGATGAACTGATAACTAAGGCAGTTATTATTACTGTTACATCATTCCTCTTCATCTCCTATTCTCCAGGAGCTATTTCAAGCTGTTAGGGAACATTTGTTTCTCCCTCTAGCTTTCATCAAAACTGCAGATCCCAAATTCCCAGATCCCAGGGATTTGCTGACTGAGGAAGCTCCGAGGGCCGGCCAACAGGTGGAGCTCTGCAGACCGGCCAAGGCCTGTCCACCAGCACCCTCCAAACCTCTGACTTCTGCAAGATCCTTCTCAACAGCTGAAACTCAGCAATTCTAAAACTGCACAACCTCCAACAGCATTCTGTGCTTGCTGCCAGGCTGCAGCCATGATCTAAAGTTTAGATAACAGGGTTTTTTCGGTTAGACATTGTCAATCTTTATGTACTGACACAACCCCCCTTACATTTTTTCCATGCCTATTTAAGCTTTGCCACAAGAAAGGTTTACCAAGAAAAAAAAAACAAACAAACAACAAATTCAAAGAATAAAATAAAACCTTTGATAAGGCTGCCATTGCTTCTTTCCCCTCCTAGGCAATGAAGGATGTTCCCAACTGGAAAGTCTTATGGGAACATTATTTTTCATCTTTTCTCTAGCATCCTTTGGGATGCAGTCCTCAACTCTCCTGCCACAAAAATTTTATGTCAGTGGTTTTCCATTACTATATTCGGTATTAAAAACATCTCTTAAGCTTGTAAACTAAAAGTGGGATAAAAGCTGTGGAAAGAATTTCTACTAATGTTACCAATTATTCATATATTGTTTACTCCAAAATAGGTTTATGCTTAAAAAGTGAAGAGCTTGGTAGTCCGAAACCACAGTCACAGGAGTTCTAGCACTGCCATGGAAAGAGTGAGCATCCTGCCCCTCTTTCCTTCTGCTGCCCACCACATCCCCTCACCAGCCCTGGTGCTCTGATTTATGCCAAGTGCAGATTTTCAGCTTAGCAGAAAACTGAGCCAAGAGAGTGAAAAAAGCTCTTCCTGTGAGTGACTAAAGGCAGCTCACCACAAACCTGAGTGAAGAGAAGGACCTTGTCCCCTGTGATCAGGAGCTGCAGTGGCAGCAGCTGACTCACTCCTGTCAGGGGTTACAAGCAGTTTGATCAGTGGCTCTCCTGTGTGTAACCACAGCTTAACTCCACTCTTTACAACCATCACAGTGTTTCCTATTCCAAAGGTTCACACTGTGCAGGAAAGCAGGAAGAGCTCTTTTCCCAAGTCATGAATATTTGGCTTCTATCACTAACAGGTACAAGTAAAATGTCTTGAGGGGACACACCTAATTTGTAAATGTAGCCCAAGCAACTCCTCACAAAGAAGCAGGGACAATTGTGCTCCTGGACAGCAAGAATTGGAAAAATTGAATAAAGTTCCTGCAAAATGCTGTTGGACTGATACTTCCGCCCATTAGTGAGGTGAGAACAGAATTTGCTGCTTTGGGCAAGAGTTTGTATTGATTATGTCTGTTTCCTTAAGACAATAAAGCCCTTTAAAAAATATCACCATGGAAAAAAAAATCCAGTAATAAAAAGACTGCCACAGGATAATCACAATTTTTAAAATAACACCTTGTGACTCAATGTGGCAGCTCTTCTTAACTTTCATTGTGGATATACAGATACTCTGGGCCTGCAATAAATGTGTTCATTGATGATCTAAGTCCAGAACTGACCACTTCAAATGTTTATACAGTCCTTAAAAAAGGGTATTTATTGTTGTTGGAAACTACAAAGCAATGCTACAGTCGTATACTTGATGAAGTTTTAGTACCAGCACTTGAAAGGGAGCAGCATGCATCACTGTGACACAACCAGATTACTTCAGTAGACTGAAAATGTGTTCTCATTATGTCACTAGGGATGAAAAATAAGCCATAGATAAGAAAAAATGGCTCAGTAACTCCGCTGAAATGTCTGGAAATGAGATAGGGCTTTTCTTCCTAACATTCACTGCATGCAGTTCAGAAAACTGCTGCAAGACTCTCTCTAAGTGGGAATGCAAACCTATAAAAAGATCTATTTACTCAACACTGCAGATTTCCTGTTCAGAAATCTCAACTGGGAAAAACAGAAGGGTTGGAAATCTTCATGTCTGGCTCAGCACAATCTCACCTGTAATGTGTCCATTGTGTTCCTTCAGCTCGTGAGCCTTCACCCACTGGTTCCCACTCTTCTTGTAGATGTGCACTTCATGGTTATTAGGGCTAATGGCAATCTCTTCAAAGAAGAAATAAAACAATCCAGTTGTACAGGAGGCTTTTTACTAGCAAACGCTATATTTGGAAAGACTTCCCATCTAAAATCTCTATTCATAACTCTGAGAGCATTACATGGGCTTTGTAAACAAAGGGCCAAAATCCCTAGAAAATCTCCAATAATTATGGACAGAGAATCATGGAATGGTTTGGATTGGAAGGAACTTTAAAGATCATCTAGTTCCAACTCCTTGTCATGGGCAGGGGCACCTTCCACTATCCCAGGTTGCTCCAAGCCCTGTCCAACCTGGCCTTGGACACTTCCAGGGATCCAGGGGCAGCCACAGCTTCTCTGGGAATCTGTGCAGGGCCTCCCCACCCTCACAGGGAAGAATTTCTTCCCAAAATCCCATCTAACCCCACCCTCTGGCAGTTTGATACTGGTACACATACCATGGTCATCAGTACTCTGCACAGGAGGATAACACATTTGGAACACAACAATTCACATTATACAGAAAATCTGGCCAAGAGGCAAAGCTTTGTGGAACACCAGGAAGACTCAATTACCTCCTGTGCCAGAGTTCCAGCAGCAGTTTAGAAAAGCTCAGATTTGGAAGACACGTGCTGCTTTTTGGACAGAACATTTCACATGTAGAACTATGTACCTGATCACACCTTCCCTAAATGCGACCCAGAACATCACAAGACCAAGAACTGACAGCAGAAAGAAAAGAGCAATTAGAAAAAAAAAAAAAAAAACTAAAAATGAATTCATTACTTACGAGTGCGGTCTCTGTTCCAGGCATGGCAGGTGATTGGCTCCAGCAGGAACTGGTGTAGAGACATTCCGAGCTAAAGAGATTCCTGTGTTGTAAAAAGTGAAAAGGCTGAAAAGGTGTAAAAGTGAAAAACAGAACTCTTCAAAATGAGAGAATTGATAAAACAAAGTCAACCTCCAACATTTACCAAGCATCTTTCAGTGCAGTGTTATAATTTATTTACTGATGAGAACTTAATAAATATGATAAGGCTGTGTCACACCCCAGATATTTTCAGTAGGATGATGGATTATCATTGTCCTGCTTATGTTAGATAATTGCAATTGCCCTAAAAGCCAGATACACTTACTTCTTTGTGTATCCTCACAGACAATAGAGCAGGTCCTCAAGAAATCTAACAAACATATTAATTTTACTATGGAAATAGAATAATTAAAAAAAATAAGTATCTAGGACAAAGCTCAGTGAACTGATTCTAAAGCCTGACTTGTATCCAGGCTCACAGGCAGTACTATAACAAAATCTTTTTTTCAGGAAGTTAAACTGATGTGTAACTGTGATCTGCTGATATATTATTTGATTAAAATATTTATATCTATCCTAGGGAAAAATTACTAAGATTATTAATTAGCTAATTAGTAATTTCTTCAAATTAATTCTACCAGTGAACTGTTTGATAATCAGGCTTCTGCCCCACGAAACTCAAACACTAAAGTAAACTGAATAATTGCAATTTGTGAGTATTTTGTTTAAAAAAGGTTAAATACATACTTTTTAATTTGAATTTATGGCTGTTACAAGAGACAGTGCTGAAAATCTGCAATTGGAGGCACATCCATCAGCAGACACAAGGCTGTTTAAAATGCTTTTATTATCTTCCACCCATTTATGCTGTCTTTGGTTAATACAGGACACGGAATAGTATATCTTTGAAATGAAAATATTTTAGACATTAAAATATTCTAAGTATTAAAATACAGTGTTCTATGTGCTGCATTAACCAGAGCAGCATAAATGGATGGAAGGTAACACCATAAAAACTCAAGGTCACCTGTAATAATAAAAACGTGCACAGTTCAACACAACCAACTTGGATTTGTCAATTCCTTTTGCATATTCCACTAATTTTCACAGCAATTTACCACTGATGGATCAAAGCATTTTTACCCCCACATATCCATCTTAAAAGAACTATCTCCGTGATGTCATTCCAAGACATCCACACCCATCACAGCCTGGAATTACAACATACCCAAGTATGGCCATGTTAGCAGAGGGTGGAGACTTCAGGACAAGGTAGGAATTTGGAAGCAAACAGGAAATGAATGGCAATCCAGTAGAAACTCAGGAGTGAAAGAAGGATGAGTACATTCTTACAGAGCCTCAGGAATTACTATCTCACCATCAGTTTAACAAATACCTTAAAAGTGCTGGATGTTGGAGCAGAGGTGAGATGGTATTTCACCAATGCAAGTAACTGGAGAGACTTTTTCTTTTATTTAGTTTTTCGTTTAAGGAAATTGAGCACTGTTATTCTAAAAAGATGCAAATTATGGGTGTGTTTCAAATGTACTTGAAATACAACTTTTAACAATATAAGCTTTTAATCCAGCTCAGCGTTTTAACCAGCATGATTTTCATGGTTCCTATAATAATCACATTCTATCAATCAAATGGCGTATTAAATACACACAATCCTAGGCAAAATAATTAATTCTTTTTTGTTAATGTGAAAATGTTGCCATAACTTGGGTTACCTCTGCCCTTGGACATCCATCATTGGACATCCCACGTGTGAATATAAGCAAAGCACAACTGCAAAGTGCTTTTTCCAGGATCTTGCTCCAGCTCCTGCCAACATTCAGTAGCAGCACATTTCCATATACAGGAAAAGTTCAAGAGCTGTTCCACCAACAAGGAATGCTCAGCCTTTGCTACTCTTTCCGAAATAAAATGTAAAAATATCCAGTCTCCTCTCCCCAAGGAATGCAGCTATTTTGAAACATTTCCTGATACAACTGTAGTATTTTATTCACAGGTTGTCATTACATATCAAATATGGTCTCATCCTAACTCCTAGTTCAGGTATTTGTACGCAGCTGTTTCCAAAACCTACCCCAAGTTGTACGATCCATTCCTTCCCATTGATTGAGTTACTTGAGCTCCATAACTGGCAACAAGAAACCCTTTTCCATTTTGGTTTGGTTAGGAACCCATAAAACACAACTATGATGATAACCCCAAAAAGCAGTGCTACTTCTGTCTCCTGACAGGTACAGTGATATTTCCCTTGGGAAGATAAATCTTAAAGAAGCTTTCCAGGTATATCTATTCCTTACCAATACACAAGCAAACTCATATTTCACTAGGGAAAATGCTGCTGGCTTTATGATTCTTGACAAATAAATGACCTCAATTCCATTCTTCCAATGTCTTCTGCGGTCACCCAATTTCAGAATCTCACATGGGAAAGATACTGGCATGACTTTGTTACCAAGTACTTAATGCAGCTCTCCCTGAGTTTTATTTCAAATGGAAAGCACCTGACTTCAAGTTTCAACAAAATATTTTTAAATGGAGAAAATGCACCTTTGTAGAGCAGTTATTTCAGTACCAGGCCTGAAAAAGGACAGAGGCAGGGATGTACAGGACTTAGCTGTCACCTCTCAGTGGGGTGAGAAAAACGTGGTGAAAGCCCATCCCTGGACAAGCAACCAGCCAGGGCACGAACTCAGGAGTGGAGATGGGAATGTCTGCGAGTGAGACAGCGAGAAAGGGATCTTTCTAATCCCTGCCTATCCTGGGAGCACCTACACCCCTGCCAAACACCTGGAAGCCGAGCCCCCGCGATGAAGGACAGCCTCCCACCACTGTCACTCCCTCCCCAGTCACTCAGCGCGGATTCCCGGGGAGGGTGACTCCTCTGGGGCTCCTCCCGGCACAAGGCAGGCACCGTTAGCAGGATAAAGCCGCGGGGATGGGGATGGATCGCGGGCTGCGGCCCTGCCAACCCCTGGCACGGCGGGGGTACAGCGGGGGACACGGGAGGGCACGGCGGGGGATACGGGAGGGCACAGCGGGGGAAATGGGGGCACCTCCTCTCCGCGGCCCCTCAGGGCGCAGGGCTGAGCGGCGCCCACCGCCTCACCCCGGGCAGGGC
>VWZU01001013.1:1030598-1082285 GCA_013397095.1 Sterrhoptilus dennistouni
CTGCCCGCACAAAGGGCGGAGCGGCGCCTGCGCGGCCCCTCCGGGCGGGGCGGCCCCGGCCCGGGATGGGGAATTGATGAGGTGAGGAGAAGAGACTTCTCAGGTGATAAAATCCGCCCGTCCGCCTGCCCCCGCCGCTCTGGATCCTAAACCGCATCGCCCAAACGTTTCTTAAACGCCTCCAGGGGTGGTGAGTCCGCCGCTTACCTGGGTAAGGTGTTCCAAGGTCTGACCACCCAAACAATGGAAAAAAATATAACATCTAACCTGATTGTCCAGTGCCTCAACTTAAGGCCGTGTCCTTCAGTCCTCTCACTGCAGACACGGTGGGAGGGGCTGGACCCCACCTCAATACACCCTCCTTTCAGATCTGCTGTAGACAGCCCGGAGGACAAGGAGAGAAAACGCGGAATAAGAAGGAAGGTGTTTCCCCTCACCTGGTTGTTTCTCTCAGGAGAAAAAAAAAAAGAAAAAAAAAGGTGATTATTAATTGTTCCCAGTAGATGACTCCTAAAATACAGAAGTGCCACAATGCTGGACACATACTGGGATTGGGGTCCCAAAGAGCAAGAGTCATAACCCATCCTGCAGAATGCATCACAGATAATCTGTACTGCCAGTGAAGTATCACTGCTATCATGGAGACAAAATGCCACAAATATGAGAGCAGATAAATCCACATTGAGTCTCCTTGAGACTAACCAAACCCAGCTCCTTCAGCCATGGTTTTTGTGAGCCTCTTGCCCTCCTCTGGACACACTCCAGCACCTCAATGTCCTTTTTGAAATGAGGGACCCAAAACTGAGCACAGCATTCCAGGTGTGGTGTCACCAGAGTCGAGTACAGAGGGACAATCACCGCCCTGGTCCTGCTGGCCACACTGTCCCTGATACAGGGAAAGATGACATTGCAGGGGACAGGGCTGCTCTGGAGCCACGCTGGGAGAGCTGGGGATGTTCAGCCTGGAGAAGAGAAGATCCAGGGAGACCTGAGAGACCCACCCAGGACCTAAAGGAGCTCCAAGAAAGCTGGAAAGGGACTTTGGACAGGGACCTGGAGGGACAGGACAAGGGGGAATGGCTTCAAACTGAAAGAGGGCAAGATTAAATGGGATTTTGGGAAGAAATTCTCCCCTGTGAGGGTGGGGAGGCCCTGGCACAGATTTCCAGAGAAGCTGTGGCTGCCCCTGGATCCCTGGAAGTGTCCAAGGCCGGGTTGGATGGGGCTTGGAGCAACCTGGGATAGTGGAAGGTGTCCCTTCCATGACAGAGGGGTAGAACTGGATGGTCTTTAAGGTCCCTTCCAACCCAAACCGTTCCATGATTCTATGATTGAGGACTGGAATATCAAAATAAGTTCACAAGCAATAATTTGCCCTACTCTTAATCCCCTTGAGGAATTGCCTCCTATTTGGATTTTCATAGTTTGTCTCCTTCAAACTTATGAGATTTTGTGAGCTCAAGTACAACAACAATGAGCAAAAAAGTCTGGGAGGATGGGGAGAGATAAGTGACTCCCAGATATACTGAGGAGCAATAGACTAGTGAGTTTAATTTCAAGTCTGAGAGAAAATAAACAATTTATAAGCATCTCAAAGGAAAGAAGGAAGGTGAATGCTGGCCAGTATGGCTTTGTCAGGAATGAATTGAGCCAATCTAATTTCCTCTTCTGGCAGCATAACAAGGATTGCAGATAAGGGCGAAGCAATGTATGTCATATATCTTGATTTTTAGTAGAGTTTCTGACACTGGCTTGCAAGATATTCTAATAATAAACTGGGAAACCAGTCTAGATGATACTGCTCTAAAGGAGTTGCAAAACTGGTTGAGGGAAGGAGTACTTAATATCAGTGCTTGTACAGGGAATTACCTGTGCATTACTCATCTGTGATGCAATAATGCAATTACTGTATCTGGAGCTGAGATCAAGTTCAGAATAAACACAGTGGCAGAAGCAGGATTCAGAATGGGAGCTGTGTGGTAAGAATGGGATGTGGTTGAGCAGCAGGTGCACTGCTGTTCATTTCAATGCCATCAGCCTCAGATTTACACCCCTGGGAACAGGGCAGGTGTCTGTGCTGCAGGGAAGGGTGGAGGGGCTGCTGAGGGTCAAAAGCTGAACAGGAAGAAAAATTATCTTTTTGCAGATGAGGTAAACACACATGTGGGTGAGAAAATCCAAGTAACACACACACAGAGGAATCCTGCTCTGCTGAGCTGCATTAGGAGAGCATTAGAGTCCTGTGCACCAGAGAAATGTGGAGGATTTGGAGAAAAAGGTGCCAATAATGATCAGGGTCTTTGAACATAGGACTTCAGCTAAGCCAGTTGAGAGGATGGAAAACTGAGGGAAGATGTGCGTAGTCGTTGAGTAGATGAAAGTAGATGAAAGGCTGCTGTTCTGAGGAAAGGAACAATTTGTTCTCTCATGTTCACAGGGTAGGGCGAGAAGTCATAAGCGAAGATAACAACAAGGCAGATCTGGGCAAAAAATTGCCAGTGACTACTTTGAAGTAGTGAAGCCCTGTGTTAGGAACTGATTTGACAGGATGTAGGGCTGCTTTCAGAAGTTTTTAAGAATGGATGAAATGGACAAATGATATATTTGTCAGGATGGCAAAAGTGCAATGCAAGCTCTTGTATTCAGGAAGGAGGTGAGAGTCGATGGCCTGTCAGTGGTCCTGTGGCTCTGTGGTTGCGAGATGTGGAATCAGTGCAGCCCTTGTTGGCTGAACAATAAAAATGCCTCAGCTGCAGGGATTAAAGACACACAACTAGGCCGAGTAGAGTTACGTAACAGCAACAAAATTACATTTTAAGTACGGTTTTATGTTTACAAAATTCCTTTCACCAGATGGAGGGAAAGCATCTAAATGAGGAGCTCTGCAGAGGTTTTAAGCATTAAATGCTAAGACCCTGTCTCCCATGAAGCTTCCTGAAGAATTTTCCACCACTGCTCCTGTGTAGTGTTGATACAACTGTGCTAATCCAGGAAGGATGCCAATGTTTTTGAGATTAAACCCTCACAAACAAGGCTGAACTGATTTTAGTGAAAGTGATTTAGATGCAATCTGACCTTAAGGTATATATGAAAAAAGATTTAAGCTGGGACATCCTCATTTAGCTACAGGGTAGCAGCTAGTCAAAAAGAGATCTTCTGGAAGTAGGGTGTTAGATACACAAACAGGTAATTGGTGATGAAAAGTCATGCTTTGAGTGCATTCTAGGTGTGCATTGCCACAGGAGCTGTTTTTGCCTCTCAGCTCGTTTGAATTTGCTCTTTCTGTGCTCTTTACCCTCCTGTTGCAATGCCTTACATCTTGAGTTTGAGCAGAATACGTTCTGCTTTCTCACTGTGAACAAATTCAAACTTTTCCCCATACAATAAACCTTAATAAGACTATGAATAAAGGCTATTGATGAGAGGAATTATTTGCAAGAGATGACCTGGATCACATCTCCCATCCTTGACTTGAAAAATCTTAAATCTCTGTTAGCACAGATCCTTCACATAGTGTTGGATGTGTGCCATCATTCCAGATACACCAGGGATGATGTATTTGCAAGGCTTTGAGTCTGACACACAGATAATTCTTTTGTCTGCAGATTCTTTCACACTTTTTTCTGTGTTCTATTTTATTCCTTTAAGAAAAGATTTAGCCCTTACTGTGCATCCATTTGGGGAGTAGAAGGATGCTGCTCCTTTTCTCTTTCTGTTTTACCATTAGTGAAAACATCTGAACTGTCCATTAGCTGTTCCAGGAGTACCTCTGTGCCCAAAGAGACTTGTGGAATATCTGTGTTCCCTTTTGCAGGGAACTGCATGAGTCAGCTGGTGTTGAGAACACACCTATGTTTTCCTCATCTCCATCCCACACCCTTTTCTGCTCTAATAAATTCATGGCAGCTGGATTCAGATGTGAGCTCCAGCTTCCCTGAGCCACTGGCGCAGAGGAAGAGGGTTGAGGCCTTGGATAACCTCCCCAGGAAACAAAGTCTGAGACACAGTGCCTGGTGTGCAGTTTGTTTAGAGCCAACAGAGCCATCCCATCTCCCTCTCCTTTACATCTTCCACTTCGTGTATGGACTTCCTTTAATTGGCCAGGCTCTGTTCCTGTACCAGAAATGGTTTGATTTAGCAAGAGAAATCTTTGTACTGGAAAAAATAGACCTGGAACAAGCCTGATATTTGTGCACGGTGGCATCAAGTTGAGGAGAATGGGCATGACCCTGAAGAGTAGTAATGAATAAGTATTTTATAAATTGTGTGTTCATGTCTGTGCACACATCAGAGGCTGTACTGGAGAGCAGGAAGTGGCTGCACAGAAGGCAGAGGAGAAGAAAGCTTTGTAGACAGTGATGCACACACATTTCAGGGACTGTTCAAAAGGTGCATCCAAGTCTACAAAAGTCCACATGTCTACGGATGCTGTTAGTATGAATTGAACATGCTCTTCCTGCAGGAGGTGTTTTGGAGAGGGAAAATGCCCCTGATGTACACCGAGTACCATTGTGTGATCACAGAACACATCAAGATGGAAAGGACCTGTAAAAATCATCCAATCAAACTCCCAAGTGATGAAACAATGAGCTGGAGTAGAGAAGACCTGCAACCTCTTCATTTACAGTTTGTTCTGCATCTTTCCCATCTGGTTGGTTTTGCAGTCATTTTTTTGTGGAAGGCCAACTCCTTTTTAGAGACCTCTTGTGCTTGTGCAGAATTTTCAGTCTCCACACAGTGTTTCTGTTTGGTGTCTGGCTGTTTCCAGTTCCTTCATCTGAAGAGGAGCAGAAGGACAATTGATGTGCCATTTTGAGGATCAGAAATAGGACGACGGTATCTACCCCAGGAATTTGAAGTTGCTCTAGAGTTTTCTTGCAATTGAAAAATAAAAGTCATGCTGCTGATGACAGCACACCTTCCAAATCCTCCTTCGTGGGTGTAGATCAGCTGCTGAGACCAGTGGCCTGTTACTGCTGCATTCAGGCACCATAAAGATTCTGATGGATGAATTCTGCACAAGGTGCAAAGTGCTGAAATTTCCCTGCGCTCCAGTGGGTTCAGAGTATCCCACATGCAGCTTTTCTGCCTAGCCTGGATTTCCTTGGATTAGTGCATTCCCTTTGGGACATCTTGGTTGTTAAATGAAAATGTTCCTTTTCAGGTATTTGTGCTGAATGTGGAAGCTCAGGTGCAGGAATGAGTTTCATAGCTGCTCTGTTGGAATAATCTTTCTAATATATTTATACATGTTTTTCTTACCCTGGAGTTTCATTCTGGTGGGTTTTTTCCCTCTCCTCTCAGGGCTAAGTGTTCTGCCCATTCCATCTTGACTTACAGGTCTTTTATTGCAATTTAATAGTTGTTCTTAATCTTTTCCAGGTGCACATAATGATCCTGCTCCTGACACAGATCTTTTGCCACACAGGAAGCCTGTGAGGAAGGTATGAAACAGATTGAGAGCACAGCTATTTATACAGATCATGGAAAGCCAGGATATGTAGATTTGAAATCTGTGTGTTACTTTCTGAGAAATTTTGCCATATCTTTAATTTTATTGTGTATCACAGGCTGCCTTTCTGAAGGCTGGATCCAGAGTTCACTGAAATCATTGGAAGTAATCCCACTCTAGATCAGAGTGGTGGGGTGCTTGTTTTGAACCACTGGACTAGTCAAAGTGTTATCCCCACCTGTTATTAAATCAGTCGTTTTGATTCTAATGACACTTCAGGCTTTTATTTCCACCCTCAAGTGGAAAGAAGGTGGCTGAGTGTGTGCTGTAGGTGGAGGGTGAAGACAATGTCTGAGCACGCCATAGCAGAAAGCACAAAGGTGGCAGAAGGCTCAGTGTCAGTCTGGGAGGAAATGCTGTGCATTAAATCCCCAGCTAGCTGTGATATTTGGGAAGTGCCAGTTGTCAGCACAGTGCCAAAGGAGCAATCTGCTCAGTGCTGGCAGCTCTGCTCCACTCTGCAAATTCCAAATGCCACTGACTCGCTGGAGAGGGAACCCAGCCTACTCTTTGTTGGAGGGCTGATAGGTGTGAGGAGTGGAGTTGTGTAATAAGTGAAAGAAAGGACAAATCAAGAGGAAATGGAGGAATTCCTCAGGGTGCCATCTGTGATGCAGATTACCAGGGAGGCAGAGTGAAAGTGAATTTCTTCTTTTGTGGATTAATTCTGCCAGGCTGCAATCAGTGAGCTAACATGCATCCTGCCTTTCAGGAGCATAAAAAAGCAGTGCAAGTGCTGACATCTATTATTAACACTGCTTTCAAATCAGCACTGGAGAGAAATAATGGAATTTATACCTGAAAGTTTCCAGCTACCACCACAGAGGGCAGAAAGGTGAGGAGGTGACTTACATCAGCCACAACTTTCTTGGCTCCCTCATCACCTCCTCAGTGCTCGCTGATGATTTCCTTGTGCTCATTAGTAATGTGTTGAAGGTCAGGCCCCAGCTTTCATTTAATAGTAAACAAACTGATTTCAGAGGGCAGAAAGAAGTCTTAGAGACCCGAAACATCATTCTTATCTGCTCCTCTCTTCCATTCAACTGCCAGAGATGATTTGTGAATGATACAATGATACCCCTCTGGGGCAGAAACAGAAGCTGTTGTTTACCAAGGCCTGAAGTCCACATCCATTTTTCTGAATTTCTTTTGGATTCGAGTTTATATACCAATATTATTTATTTCAAAGCTCTGCTGCAGTAGCAGCAGCTGGCTTTAGACCTGACTGAAGCTCTATTTGATTGCTTTCTCAACAAACACAGTCTCTGCTCCACAGTTTATGATATGGATGTGTCTTTTTATCTCATGGAAAATATGAGCCCCACAGCTCATTTAGCGCTTACTGTTTACTGATATGAATCATTGGAGGACTGTTGTTGTTGCTGCTGTAAAAATAATAATAATAATAATAAAAACAATCTGTGGAAGGAGAGCTCCAAAGGCTTTAATAGAAAAATTGCATTCTAGTAGCAAAGGCTGCTCTTCAGCAAAACAACATCATGTAAATGTGCCACAGTGTTCCAGAGTGCTGCACAAGTTCAGTGCTATGTGGGTTTTATATAACAAATAAGTTTTAAACCCCCAATTTAGTGTGGAGATTGCAGCTCACCTGCTTAAAATGTATCCTTTTATTATCGGCCAATTGGAGGGGAATGTATTGGTTGTATTTTTCATCCTATTTGAATAAAAGCCACATTTATGACTCAGTTTTTATAACCAATGTCCCATAATTGCAGCTGTGAAGTGGTTCTTGGATTATCAGTCTTTTCCAGAAGTTACACTCTTCTCGTTGGAAATTTTATCATGGGTGGTCTTGATGAAAAAGCACTGCAGACTGTAATGGTGAATGTTAAAGTGGCTTCATAAATCTGTGCACAAACTGAAGTGGCAGGTATGTTATTTCATTCTGCAGTTTGTAATGCAAAGAAGCTTCAAATTTCACTGCAATGGATCTCACTGGGGGCTACAGTCCGTGGAAGAAATCCGAGCACCATGGAAGCAACTGTAAAACTCTGGTTTCAATGGAGGCAGAATTTTGTGCTGTCCATTTTAGGGTGGCTTTTCCCTCAGCAGTGTCTTAACTGTTCCACCAAATTTGTTAAAAGTCTCTTCATAAGCCTTGCTAGGAGTAAAGCTGGGCCAAGATGGTGCTTTTGTGAACATCCTGCTGGAGTGTAATATTTTTAAAAACTGAGCTCTTTATGGTCCACAGAGTTATCAGACTTGCCTTATAGACTGCTGATATTTACCCATTATTTGCCTAATCCTACTTTTCATTCCCAGAATTAAGATTTAATGTTAAAGCACACACACATAAACTATCTGATGAGGTAGCTGTTGCAGGAATAGTTCTATTTCCTCTGGTATGGACACTGAGTTCCTCATGCCTTCTCCATGACCTCTGCCTGCTCCTAGAATTTTCCAGAGTGCTCACTGCCCTCCAGGTCAGCCTGCACCTTTTCCAGTTCTCTCTGAGATGGGCAGAGGCAGCATTTAATCCTCATGCTGCTGAGCATCCTCATCCCTTTGGATCCAAAGGTCCTGAAAGCAGGTGAAATATTAATGTAAATAAGGCAGGGAGAGGATGTTGAAAGTTGTTGGAGATCTCTCTGCAAAGCTGTTCTTTATGGTGATGCCAGATTTTTATTTTTTTTTAAAGCAAAACTTAAAACCAAACCCCATGAAAACCCCAACTCTCAGCATCATGTTTGCCTCTCATTGTAGCCACACTGACTTTAAAAGAATTGTTTCTGATTGAGGCTGATGTAACTGAGGACAAGTTAAGTTTGAGAGTAAATGTGTGTATAGATATGTATAGGGAGATAGGATCTTTGTTGTTAGTCTTTAAGTTACTAGAATTGGATTTTTGGCAGCAGTTGTATTACTTTATTCCAACAAAGAGACAGCGTTTTTACTAATTTGCTTTCTTAGTTTTATTTTAGCAATGAAGAGCTGAAGGAAGCTCTCTGGTTCTATATGTCTGTTAGTTTCCAGTCCATTTCTTGGCTATCCTGTTCAAACAGCAATCACAACTTCTCTTAAACACAGTACTTCTTTGGTTTAATTACATATAAATAGTTCTTGGGTTTTCAGTTTGACAAAAGTTGATAGTAAATGCTTGTCTTGTATAAGATTTGTTGAAACTACTGCAGATTGAAATTGGTGTGAGTGGGAGAACCAGGGCTTTTGAACATAAATTCTCAGTGTGTTCAAGATTTCTGTCTAAACAAGACCACATAATCTACTGCTTTGGTGCTTAAGTATAAAATAAAACAGAACTGGAGTTATTTGCTATCCAGGAGCTGTATCCAGCCTCTCCAGTTTACCTGGCCATGCTGTTGCAGTTTATTCAGGTCTGGACAAGCTCACTGTTGTTCCTGCTTGCACAATCCAGCTGCATTTCCATTCTGGTCAGCTCAGTGTCCATAATTTCCAGGCAGAGATCTTCAGCACTCCACTTCAGTCTCCAGACTCGCCTGCAGAGACTCAATTGCATGCTGGTGAGTGTTTCTGTGGACTCCAGTGAAGCATATGGTACAGCAGTCTGTTATCTTGAGTCTGATCCAGCCCTTGTATCAAATTATTGCCCACCAAGTAATAAAAATAGTAACTTTTCAAATCTGTTAAAACTGAGATACCAGGACTTTGTACCAAGCCTTCTTTTAAAGAGGGGCTGGAGAGATTTCAAGAGGTCATCCTAAAACTGTACTGCCTAAAATCTGGATCACCTCCTGCCAAACCAGTCCCACTTGATGTGAGACCAGACTGCATTTAACTTCCAATAACAGAGACTGTAACCTCCAGACAATCTGGTCCAAGCAGTAATTCCCCTTAATGATTATCAAACTTTCCAAATGTCTAACTTAAAACCTCCACACTGCAGCTTTATTATGTGAATAATGTAATTATGGCCTACGTGATTATACATACAAAATCCATTAAGTTATATATGCAAAATCCATCTGGTGGTATGTGGGCAGCAGGCACCAGGCTGGCAGGAATCTCTCACATCTGCAGCATTGATACCTCCAAGGAAGACTCTGCTTCCTCCAGTGCCACCTGCAGTTCGTCCTTCTTCATCTCCAGCCTCACCTCCTGGATGTTCTTCCCTCCCTTCCTCAGCTGATTGATTAGATCCTGAATTTCCTCTAGGGAATAAATCAGATATTTAATGTGATATATTTATTTCAGGACTAACAAACTTTACCGAGTACACCAGACAGATCCTTTGACTGGAAATAGCATGGAATGGTTCCAGTCACTTTATGTCAGCTGTCCTTTTCTTTCATTGCTGAACATTGTCCTGGATTTCTGAATGAGCCCTGCTGGCTGCCTGTGTTCACAGAGGTGGAAGAGTGAAGCACACTAAATAAAGAGAATTTTTTCCCGGCAGCATCCAGCCTTCCCCTTTCCCCCTTTCAGATGATTGCTTTCCCAAAATGGGAACAGGACACCACATCATCTCCCTGCAGCAGAGAGGGGCTCTCTGCCAGCTGATGGAGGCTGGAGCAAAGGGCTGGGGGGAGAGCCCAGGAAGTGCTGGATGTGTGCCAGTGTGTCCCTCACTGTTTTCTCTTGGCCACGAGGACAGCAGACTGTAGCAGCTTCTAAATGTTTACAGTGTCATCTTCCAGCCTCCCATAAGAGATGAATTTTGTAATTTACAGAAATGTAAAAAAAAAAGAGAGGGGGGAACTGGTATCACTGAACTAGCCAGTAGGGAGAAGGGATGGGAAGAGGGAGATTGAGAGGAGTCTGATGGACTTGCTCTGAACTGATTGCTGGAGATACTGAATCCTTTCCACAGAGGTTAAAGGGAATGTCATCTTCCCAGGGTGAAGCTGGCTGTTGTTAACAACCCCCCAAGTGAATTGCTCAGAATTAGAGGATGCTGATAGCCAGAACTGGCACTGCAGCCTGTCTTATATGGCACCAAATTAATGTCCTCAGAGACTGAAAGTGCTGCTAGGAATAAGGAGAGTGGAATTGGCGCTGGAAGACACCCCAAGAGATAATTAAGTAGAAATCAAGGGGCTTATGATGTGCAGAATTTTTGTACATCAAACCAGTACTTAACCTTAAGGGCCTTGTTCTCTTTCTTCATAGATTTCAAGTGCTCCAAGGATTCTTCATAGGCAGCCTTAAGCTCTACATTTCCAGTTGTGTACATTCCTTTTGCGAATTTACTTCAACCTGCAGCTCTTTGCCCTTTTTTTTTGCTATTCCTTTAGCATCTTACCAAAGGCTCTGTGCCTCTTGTCCAGAGCAGCACAAGCAGCATTGGCCTGGAAAAATAAACCCAAGCATTCAGTGGACACAAGTTTTCTTCACACTTCACTTCTCTGCATGTCCTGCCAGCCAGTCACAGTAAAATTGGCAGCCATTCTAAAGGCTGGCAGCATTTCTCATGGTCACTCTGAATGGATGATTAAAATGTTTATGAGGCTGTCGTTCCCCACCATTAGGAATTTAACAAGATCACCCAGTTCCCATCAGTGTGATAGTCATCCTTGCTCCTGTGGTTATAATGATGCTGCTGTGGAGCAAATGTTTTCTACTTCAGATGTTCCCTGTGCAGATGTGCTGTTGATAATTGCCTGGGTTGATCAGTGTGACTTCTTCTATTTCAAAGCAGATTCAGTTATAAACAAGTTATTCAAGACTATTTTAGATTGTTTAACTGCTTGTCATGAAGGGAAAGAATAAAGGTACATTTTTCTTTCCTAGGAGCTTTTAATCACAAATATTCTACATATCCTTATGATCCACACATGTGTTCAGATACCATGGTGACAAGCACATCACAGGGACCATAGAATAAAGAACTGCTTCATTAAAGAAGGGAATGGGGAAACAGATTTTTTCAGCCCAGTAATGCAATGCTCTATGTGGGATTTTCGGCTCTTGGGATCTAAAGCCAACTGCAGGCATTGGCAGGTACCCAAGGACTTCAGTGGATTTGGAGCAGCCTTTGTGCCTATTTTAAGTAACATTTTTATTCAAATATCCCACAGTTGCACTACTATTCATGCTCTTACACTAACATGAGCAAGAGTAGAAATACTAATTTAATGAAGGAGCTGGTGTATAAACTGTGTTGTTTAGGTCTGCTTTGAGTTTGGTAGTTAATAACCAGTGGCCAACCCACCAGTACTGCAACACTGAAAAGTTCAAAGCAGGATATCATTATCCTTTAAAGGAAGATGAATACCTTGTCTTGGAGTAAAGGAGAGCTTTTGCTTTAGCTGTACTCTTGTTTCTGAAAGTCAGCTAATGAGCTTATGAGAAGCATGCTGTGTGCTCCCAGGAATTAGCTGTGGCTCTCATCTGAGTTTTCTCTTGATGTGAGAAGTCTTAGCCTTGCTTTTCATGGCCATACAGATTGCTTGGCATTTAACAGAGAGACCTTAAGAAATAAGGGACTGGATCAAAGCTGACTTAACGAAAGACTCCCAGAGCCTCTGGTACCAGGTCTTAGATCTTGGTGGTCAGGCTGAGTGCACTCCTGGATTTCTGGTCTTCTCAAGTCAACAGTGAGTTCCTCCACTTCATTCTGAAGCCTCTGCTTAGTTTTCTCCATGTTGGCAGCCCAGGCTTGGACTGATCCCACTGTCTCCTCTGCTTCTGGAGGCTCACAGCCACTTTATCCTGCAGGAAAGATGGCAGAAATATCCTGGTGAATAGTTCGTGGAGTTGAAGAGTGGTGGAATCAGCAGCCCTCACCTACTGAACACCATCACTGTTTTCTCCAGGGAAAAGATGGTAACTTGTCAGCAGTCTCAGAAATCAGCTTATAAAAACTTGGGTGTTTGCTTTATCCTTAGGAAATTATAGTGGCTTTTGCAGGGCTAATGGAAGAGTAAAGTCCTGTTGAAATTGAAAAAGGCTACTCAAATTCAAGCCTTAATCAGAAAGGTTTGTTTTCTGTTGTCAGTGTACCAATGTTAGGTCTCAATAGTCTCTGTTATTGCAAGTATTATTTTCCTTCTCTTGGCTGGAGCACTTTGCTTTCTCTCTCTCTTACCAAATTACATCCCAACAGATCACATCCATAAGCTGTGACTCAGCTGCCAAACTAAATAATGAGACTGCCCTAAGCTCCAGACTCCCTGAGAGCTGAGTGCTCACTTGATTTCCTCCAGCTTTTGCTTCTATCAATGGCATCAATCCTCTGTTTGGTCCTTCAAACCAAACAACACTCCAGTGTTGAGTTTAGAGAGCTGAACTGCAGTTCAGCTTTGCTTTTTTCCTCTTCCTCCAGCTGCTCTTTCATCAGGTCCAAATCCTGCTCAGTGTTGTCTGGGCTCCCATAACAGCCATGCAGGACTCAAGGTAGCAAAGTTCCATTTGAACCACACAGTTCTGGACCATCTAGAAACATCTCAGCCCTCAAAACACCTTCCTGTTCAGGAGCCAAGGTTTGGGTTTTTTTTCCCTGACCCGTTTTTTGCTGTATTACAGTGAATTGAATTGAGCTCATACAACTGAAAACAGAACTTGGCTTGTCACCATCACTGTTTGCTCTCCAACAGTGTTTCAAAGAATTATGACAGTAAATCCATTTGGTGATTGTTCTGAACACAGGATCCTTGCCAGACTGGTGATATACAGGTGCAGCACTAGAATTACTCTTTGGAGATAAGCAGACATTTCCAACATGCAGGTGTCAGACAGGGAGATGAAATGTTGATATATTTTGAGCCAGACTTTTGTGATCTCTGCGAATAAACTCCTGCACAATCCACTGAATGGACAGTGGACTGATAATCAGGAGGCTCTCTGTGTTCTGCTCTGCTCCCAGCTCATGGGAGACTCCATATCTTACGTCCATATCCATACAAGATTCATGTCCCCCACACCCCCTCCAAGACCAGCTGGTCACAAGCCCAGATATTAACTTGGATGAGAAAGTTCTCCTTTGTGAGGGCTACCTCAACAGATTTGTTACTCTGAAGTGGACAACGTTCTAAGGAGCAGACCCATGACCCATGACAGCAGCAGCCTCTGCAGGCAGCTGGTGTTCCCCAGCACCTTGGACTCCTTATCCACTGTCTCCTCAAGTCATCTGTGTGCAAGGTGAGAGAAATCTTTAGTGGACAGTCTGGTTAAGCCTGCTCTGAGCTTCCTGGAGCTCCCAACTCAGCTGGCTGGTTTTGGCTGTGCAAAAACTGTGTAAAGAAGCAGGAGAGGAACTAATTCAATGTGACTGGAGTGAGAGAGGAGGATTGGGCAGATCTGCAAGAGGAGACAGGGCAGGGCTGCCAGAGCTGGATGAAATGTAGGGGAAGAGAAGGATCCGAGGGAGGTAACATTGCACAAAGCTGTCAAGGAATTTACCTTGGAGCCTGATGGCTTTATTTTCAGCTTGGCTCTCCTCCACTGCAGCCAGCTGGGCATTGGCTTTAGCCAGGTTATCTTCCAGCCAGTGAACATGAGCATGGGAGTTCAGCTGGAAGGGAGAGGTCAGTCATATGATGCTGAGTAAGGCTTCAAGGGCCAAGATATCCTCCCTCCCTGGCAAACTCAGTTTATTCCAGTTGGTGATTGCACTGGGATGACTGTAGTAGCCTGGGGGAGGGCAGAGTGTCTTGGCCTTTGTGAGGGGGAAGCCTGCTCCATCAGCCAGGATGGGCAGTGTTCAGCATCAGCTGCCAACAGCTGCTCCCTGGCATCAGCAGCACCCACTGGAGAGCTGGATTCTACTTTGCACTCATGGCTGCACCTGTGGCTGCATTGGTTTGGTGAGGAATTCCCTGCTGGTCTCTGCCCCTGGATTTCTGCAGAGATGCCATACTTGCACTGAGCTTACCCATTTCTGCCCTCACGAGCTGTTTGTCCATCTGCAGCTTTGCTTTCACTCTGAGGCATCTCCATGAGCTCTGCTATCCCAGCCATGGCAGCTGTGTTCTTCCTGTGGCTCTGCCCTGCTTGACCTGACCTTGCAGCTTTCTATGCCACTGGACAAGCTCCTCTACCCATCTTCCCCCTTGCAAGGTGTCTGACAACATGGACCTATCTTCTGATATGGATGAGAATCAATCAGTTCACATTTCTAAAGTAAATTGAAATGGAAATGTTCCTTATTATTGATGCTATCAATTTGTATTAGTCATTAGAACATGTTCAGATCATTCTATTCAAATATAGCCTCAGCTTCAGCTTCCAGGTCTTCCACCTCTTCCCTGTCTGGAGTGACTGGAGTACACATATGAACACACCAGTGTCTGTGAGCAGGAGATGTGAGAGAAATTTGTGGGAATATGAACAGGAATCTTAATTTCTTCACTCCCTTCTCAATATGTTTGTCAGCTCAACTGAATTTTATTTCCTGGGAGAGATCTATGGCTGGGAATACTGAGCCAAGAAAGCAGGAATGCCTGGCCAGGTGTCTCAGCAGACAGCTGATGTTATCTGCAGCATGGTTGGCTTTCTGTATGATGTTGGAATTTGGCCTTCAGGAATATAATCAAGCTGAATTGATTACTTGAGGAAATAGAGGCTTGTTCGTAGAAATAGCTGCAATGTAGGTCTGTGTGTCATGTTGTTTTTTTTTTTTTTTTTTGAAATGCTGAGTGTTTAGTTAAATATTTGAACTCTGAAATACTTGGATGAAATAAATATTTGAATTCAGAATGGTAACGCTGCACATCCTGTGAACTGTGGCCTCATTTCTTGTTTGATTTACCACCTTTCCTTCCAGAGTGAGAGGGACAGTGCCTTGGAGGGCAGTAGAGTCCATGGAAAGGTCTATCAGACCTTTGCTGACTGCCTGAGGGGGATCCTGGAACACATCACCTTTCTCTTGGTCAGAGCAGCATGGCAGGAGATCTGCAGTGAGCACACAGTTCCCCAGACTTCACAGTGGAGTTTTCAGTGAGTGGATAATGCACAAGACAAGCTGGATTCAGAGCTGGCTGAACTGTTCAGTCACTGGAAACTAAAAGGCAAATGTTTCCAAGCCCAGGGGTTTCACAGGCTCATAGAGAAGTCAGAATCTGCTGTAGAAAAAACATCAGCATCTGCCTGGGGAAAAATAAATACTAGATCTCAGCTGGTTCTGTTATTTAAGGGTTTAAAGAGTGAGAGGCTCCAGACTCCATTTTAACAGGGTAGGTTTAAAGGGCTGTATTAATCTTTTATGCCAACTCAGTCTTATCAAAAAGTCAAAGCTGCACAAGCTGCCTATTGTGGGGTGGGAAAGGTAGGATATTACAGCAAATAAATTAGTGTTTTTGCCCTGTGGTGAACAGCTGAGATTTAGTGTCCTTAGTGGGACTGGCAGGGCACTTAAGTCCCTTTTTCCTTTGTGGAAGTTCCTCTTACCCCATCATTAACTGCTCTGCACAGAAAGGGACAAACAGCCTGGGAAGCTGAGCCTATTTGCAGCTCTGAAGGACTAAAACACCTAATTTTTCTTCCGTCACTTAAGTGTTCTGGTGGCCTTGCTCTGAAGCACAAGGATCTTGAACTCCCTGTGGAGAATTTGAATTAGCAAAGCTTGCAGTATATATTAATGATTGTACACATTGCCTTTGCTACTTAGCTCATTAACTAGGTAAATTAGTGGTTTGGATAATATAGAGTTGGATATTTGTATTCCAGGAAGTTAATTTCTAAGGGGAGGTTTCTCAGAGCAGTGCTGGCAGACCCATCACTGAAGTAGTCAATAGTGACACTAAAATAAAGTTCTAATTTGTGATAATATTTTGCAATTCTAAAACAGTTTTTGTCTGAGGATCAGAAGGCCTTACATAAACATGAATCATTTAAGCCTCATAACTTCCCAGTGATTATACACATTTTATATGTGGGTGAATGTGGAAGATGAATTACAAATATCAGACAATGAGTCAGAGAAAGACTTAGGGAACAAAATCTTGTATTTCTGATTCTGCCTGACTGAATTACTGAACTGTACTTGTCATTGGGTTAATGCTGAAGAGATCTAGGATGACTGTGGATTTTCCCAGTGAATTTATGGTCAAGGGACTTTTCAGCAGTAGCTGATGCTGTCAGAGCTGTGATGTTGCACAACTGCACCCAGTAGGATTTTGTACCCTGGGAAATTCCACTCCAACTGACACATTAAACCATGAAAATTCCTTAGAACATCTTCCAAGTTTTGCTCATTTCATCTCATTGAGGTTGGCAATTGTCATATTGAGGTCACGCTCTGCTTTATGATGAGCCTTTTTTATCTTGCCATGAGTTTGCTTTTCTCCTTCAGAGTTGTCCTCCAGCTAGTTGAAAAAGGGGAAATAAGTGTGAAAAAAGACTTTGTAACAAGCATAAAATCATAGGATCACGGAATGATTGGATTGGAAGAGACACAAAGATCATCCCATTCCATCCCCCTGCCATGGCAGGGACACCTTCCACTATCCCATGTTGCTCCAAGCCCTGTCCAACCTGGCCTTGAACATTTCAGGGATGGGGCAGCCACAGCAAACAAACAGATGATGTTTATCAGAAGGGCCCAACAAGTTGGAACCAGACCAAAGAGGGTCATCTAAAATAGATGGGATAAAAGGGATAAACCCTGTGGCAACTGCACCTCACCTCAGGTATCCAAGTGGCAGGTTGGCTGCTGTTCTTGAGCACGTGGTTCACATTGTTCTCCTCACCTTGTTCTCCTCACCCTGCAGCTTTCCAAGAAGAGAGAGGCCAAGACTAGTGCACAGAGTTGGGTGAGAAGCTAAACCCTGCCCTGGCAACAGGCTGAAAACCCAAATAATTCATCTGAGCTCCTTCCGGAGAGCAGCCTGAGCTCCGTGTGTGGTTTTCAATGGGCCCACAGGAGCTCAGTCCAGCAATGACTCTTCCCAAAGCATCCTGCTCACCCTCAGAATTCACACAGCTCTTTTGGGCAGTGGCACAAGTTGGCAACATTTCAGTGTGCTGCCATGAGTTAATACCTAGAAAAACACGGCCCCTTCCTGTTTGTGCAGCATGCTGGAGTCTCATAGAATTGAACCAAGTAGACAATGGTTTTTTTTTTTTCCTTCCCCCAGACTGGGAGAATGAGAATGGGAGAGAATAAAGAAAAATGAAACGGTTATTTCTGCCTGGTGAACTCCCTCCAAAGCCCTCTTCTCCTTTTGGCATTTAGTATCTGAGTCATTCTGAGCAGAGAGATCTAAGTTTGAACCCTGTGGTCTAAATGCCTGCAGACAGGAAAAGGTTTTTGTGGATCACACAAGCCGTTAGCAGCAGCAGGACAAAATGTCACTGGAAACTTGTGCTTCTTTAGAAGGAATCTGAGATGCAGTTAATAAATTCTGAGGCATATGAGGCATCTGTGAGTTTAACATCCTGTGGAAGTTAACACTGACTTCAGAAGAAGCAGCAGACAGCCACATGGCTGCTCTGGTGCAGATTTAAAACTTCTCCAATTATATTAAATAAAAAACCAATTCAGGTGCAGGAGAGGGAGAAGCATTCCCCAAGGGTGGATGGAAAAGTTACATGGCTGCAGAGGGAGACATGTTATAAGCAGAGGCCTAACAGCATCATTATGTAAAAATGAGTCTAATTAATAAAGAATGTCAAGGAAATACAATGCCTTTATGTAGAGAGATCCCTAAAAATTCCTGTGACATGACTATTGCTATCAGGTGGGAGGGTGAAGTGAATAATTAAATCCATCCCAGGTTGTATGAGATGCTGGAAGACAATATAAGAAACTGCGGGGGAGATGAGCTGAGTAAATCTGAGCATCCCAAAAGGTGCTCTAAGTGGAAGAGCTGTAATAGTTGGGTTCATTTCCCTGAAGAATAAGGCAGAAAAAGACCCTCTTGTTATGCTTCATATCCACTCTCCTTCTCAATTTTAGCCAGGGTATTCTCCAGCCCTTCCAAGTGCTATTTCAAATGGCTGAACTAATCCTCCAGTATCCACTTGCTGGCCCTCCTGCCACCTCCTTCACATCCAGGAGCTGCCTCAGGAGGCCCATCCTTCATTTCATCATTTGGGCCACCCATTCCTCAGCATCCAACAAGTTCCTTTGTTCCTAATAAAGGGATGGGGTGGGAATCCAGTGTTCATCCTATGAAAGGCTGCTAATAACATTGTTTTAACATATCCTATGTTACAGTTGATATCTGTGACTCGGGCCATAGCTTCTTAAAGTTAAGCATCAGAAAATCTGTTTGTACACACACAGGTTCCTAAAGAAGACTTTGCCCTTCAGAAAGATGCCACCCCAACTTGCTGTGGCTCGTACTGAATATCAGTGGTGGACCAGAGACAGAACTTGGCTGGGACTTGTGAGAGCAGCTCCTTTGCTTTAACCAGTAGGGTTTTCAGTCTCCTTTATTATCTAAGGACTTTATTTGAGTTACAGTCAGGCTGCCTGTGAAGCTCATGCATCATCCCCATGTGCTCTTTATTCATTCCATATTCTGAAAAAGAGCCTCTTATGAGTCACCTGAGGAAGCAGATGCCCTGCCTTGGTGAATCCTGAGCCTTTAACCATTCCCTATGGATAAGAGCTGCAGTTGGATGGGGAGGTCATCTTTCTTTTGGCTGAGGGTGGCTTGTCAGCCTCTCTGCTATTTTGTATGTTCTCTGAGCTCCCAAGTCTTTGACATGATTCTTCTCACCTCCCATTCCTTCAGTTAGATTTCCTCCTCCTGCTGGGCCACATTCACCAGCAGCTTCACCTGGAATTATGGAGTTCAAGCAATGAGGTTCCCAAAACAAGCCATTTCTGTTATAATGGTTCCTGAAAGCCCTGAGGTGGTCATTTTATTATCAGATCCTGGAGGGTTTTGCATACCAGTGGGAGGCCTGGTGTTTCCTGAAATGCCTGTTTAGTGCAGTTTCATATCTCTGGTGTGAGTAATACAGCTCCTAGAAAAGGTTGTTATGGAGCACAGGAGCAGATCTGTGTGCCAGCACAGAAGTGAGGACTGTATGCCAAATTCTGAACTGATATAAATGCAGAATGATTCTTGTTATAATGATCTAGATTCACACCAGTCCAAATGGGAGCAGAACCCTTTGAAAGCTTTTACTTTCTAAGGCTGTAGCTTAGTCTCATTTGGCTCACACAACGTGGGAAGATGTGTACCCAGATAAAAAGGCAGATTTTGGTTCAACCATATGTGGAAAATTGGTTTTCAATTTTTTTGCTTCACTTAAACTTGTATGTCTTGGTCAGCACTTTCCTTCCCCTCTTACCAGAAATCCAACTGATTTGTCCATCCTGGGCATAAGTGAAGAGACTCTGAGCTGGAGCTGCCCCTTTGTGATGGCTGTGTGGTCCTGCTTAAGAGAAGTAAACCAAACATCTTTGTTTCAGCTTTTAAATGTTAATGATTAGTGAAATCTTGTATTCCTGTGCTCATATCCCCATCCCTCTTCTCTGTGCTGGTTTGAGAAGTGGGAAATCCAGGCCTTGAATTTTGAAGACATTCTCTTTCCACTCCTTAGAGGCAGCAGGCATAGACTCAGATTTCAGGATTTTCTCCATTTACTAACTTTTCTGGCATTGATTTGGAAAGAAATTATTCAGGCCCCTTGCCCTATCAATAATTAACAAGAAAGTCACTGACTTTCTCAGTGTCTCTAAGTGAACATTTTTTCTCCCAGCCCTTATCTTTCCTGCCCAGACATCCCAAGGTTCTCAGTGCCTGTAATTGCCACTGTTTAATTCTGCAGAACAGGACAACCTCAGTTTATTTTCCTCACTCTAATGTTTAATTTCTCCCAGAAAAGCAGCTGCAGAAACTTGTGGCCATTCCTCTGAATTGCCATCAGGCCAAGCCTGTGGCAAACAGAACATGTGGGGCTTAGAAACAACTGCAGGGGTGGAAGTTTTGCTCTTGATAAAACCAAAATACACCTTGTGCCATCCTGGGACAGGAAATGCACTAAATAGTTTTTGTAGTAATGAAAAATAGTACTAGTAATCTTTCAGCTGTTGGCTTTAAAGTAATATTGAGGCAGTGATCTCCATCCATAAGTTGAAATCTAAGGATAGAGTAGATTGGAGGAGTGATGACTATTGTATAATTATTATAAAAGTTGGGAAATGCAGATTTTAGGTTCCTTGGAAAGAACAGAATGCTCCCTTCTGTGTGACTGTTACAATAGCTACTTTCATTATGTTATGACAAAAACATATATGCAAAATTAATGATGCATGCTGCTAATATTAGATGACTACAACAATCTCTCTACATTTTATTTTCCAGTCTTAAATGGGATAAATGATCAGTTAGTAGGATTTTTGCCTGACTAAGGAATAGTAAAGAGCAAGTGAGATTTATCGCATAGCTGAAGATGCACTTCATTTGCATTTTATTAACTCAACTGTCTGATTAAAAGTCAGTTTCAGGAGTGTGTGTAAGAGAGAATATTGTATGCATGAGGAAGTGGGTTGCTGTAGAAACTCAAACTCTGCAGCTCTATCTACACCCAAGGCATCCTGAGTCATAACTGCCATCAGTTTAGTCAGCCCAGTTTGGTCGGAGTAAATGGTACCATTTATACACAATTCCTTTTCCTCCAGGTCAGGAGAGCCAAGCAGCAACTCTGCTGCCTCCTTATTGTCCACAGACCCTGGAGAGATCAAGCTGTGACTCAGGTTTTGGTATCTAACATGGAAAGACAGGTATAATGATAGAAGAATTCAGCAGCAGTGCAGAATCCTCATCACTGCCTAAGATCTTCTCTGGTCTATCTTCCCAGCCCCACAGCATTGAAATATTGCTGTAAGGAAGCTTGTGGCTATTCCTGCCTGTGAAAGTTCTTGGAAGAAGCAGAAGCAATGGAAGCAGTCATTTCTAGCCACTCCCTCTGTGATTCCCCATCAGGGACAAGATCCCTGCACAGGATGCAGACCTCTGACATCTGCAAGGGGAAGATGTGCATTCAGTACTGGTGTTGGAATTCAAACAACACAAGTAACTGCCTATTCATAGCACATTTGTTTGCTGTTCACTGCTTTCCATTACTCGCCCTTCCACTTTATTATATATGTCATAGGTGAAAACTCATGTTGCTCTTCTCTCTCTGCAACTCCCTGTTTCTGTGGTTATCCTTGCAGGAGGCAATATAGCCCAATAAAAAATGGTGCCAATTTGTCTAGTTGCAGGTCTTGTATTTCCTAATTCTTTGTGTTTCTCTCACAAAATGAGAGGTTTATTAGACATCCTGTCTCTGGCCCTGGCGCTTGGAAGTGTCTCTCGGTCTGACATACCCTGGGGCACAAGGCAACCTGTGAAGGGATGACCCAAAGTCTTTCATTCCTGCATGAGAATCTGCTCAGCCAGCCCCAGCTTGTGCAGGAGGTACTGTGTGCTTTGCCTGAGGATTGCTGTACCAGACTGCACTGGGTGAAATTCAGGGATGTGCTGTGCAAAGAACCCTCAGTTAGTCCAGCTGCTCCTGGAATGAGACAAAGAGGAGTGGAGTGAAAGAACTTACAGGAGTTACCAAGGCTGGAGAGAGAAAACCTTCAGGTTTATAAAGTCATTTGCATTTCCCAGCTGGAATCGTAGTCCCATATCAACTGGGATTAGCTTTGGATACACAGAGAAGTAATACAAGCCTTCCCCTGTAACATATTTCCCATCTTCATTTGTGACTTTTCAAGGCAAAATACTAACAGGATTCTTTGGAGCTTTCCTGTCCTGTTTCTGGCACTCCGGAGAGTTATTGGAAGTGCTTGACAGCAGCCTCAGAAAGAAACATCACATCCTCCGGGTGCTGGACTGTATCTCAAGAGTCAGTCTCCCCTTTTATGCTGCTTTATCAGTTTAGCAAGCCCAAGATGGAATTCCACAAGCAGGGAGCAGATGTAAGGTGCAGCCCTGTCCGTTCGATAGCTAAAAATCTGAAAAGCAGTTTCCCCATCTCTCCCATTCACCTCTCAGCAGCAAAGTGCTGGGCTAAGCTGATGACAGTCCTAGTAGGCAGCGGGTTTTTCTGGTTGATCGAAACCTGACATTTGTCTGGGCAGCAGAAGGCCACTGACTGCCAGGGGGAGATTATGTAGCCTGTCATTAATCCAGGACTGCACTCACGCTTCCATCTGTGCAGGAATGTTTCTGGAGCAGCGCTCGTGGTGCCTTCCCGGAGTGCACGGACGCGGCGGCGGCCGCACCGTCTGCCTCTCGTGCTGGAGGGGCAGGAATTTCAAGGTCAGAGCAAGATTGTCTTTCAACATGGAAGAGAAGGACACAGGACCAGACACAGGGGCAGACACAGGTGCAGACATAGGCTGTTACCTGGATAAAGGAAGTGTTACAGTAACGGGCTTTATCCTTTCCACAAAAGAACGATGGGGAAGCGCAGGACACCAGAATTGGTGACATTTGTGTGCTGACACATCGAGCTGACAGAATTGATTGTACCCTGATGTTCACTCCACCTGCAGCCTCCTCTGCTCTAAGGAGGATCCAGAGCAGGACACGCTGGATTTCTGGAGCAAATCCACCACTGCTTGGTGGGATCCTTGTTCTTCTGTTACCACCCTGTGCTGCTGTGTCACACCTGGAAAGGAGCAGGGGAGGAAAGGCATGGCCAGTTAAGATACAGCAAGAGAACAGCCTGGTAGTGCATGAGAAAGCAGATTTATGATTGCTAACCTGTGCAGAGAGAGGGAGAAATCCTCCCTGTGGGTACAGGGAAAGGAAATGAGCTAATGCTGGCATGAGAATAGCATTAAAGCAATCCTTAGAGTCTCAGTCCTCACAGGGGGTCCTTTCCATGGAAAACCCATTTGCCCTGAACAAATGATTCTGCAGCACTGCCAAAGGAAAGCATGTTGTGGAGAGATTATATTTTTACCTTTTGGGCTCATACTTTGATACACTGACAGAGAGGACAATGTGGCTTATAGGCTGCTATAACCAAGCACAATCAGAACATATTTTGGCACAGTCAAATGTCACTTTCAAAAACCTGCTTGGTAGCAAAGAAAGGAAATAGTTGCTGAGTGTAAAAAAGATAGACCAAAGGGCCTGTGATTCATGCTCTGATCATGTTCTGTCAGTGTGTCTGTGCAGTGGAGTATATGAATAACTGGTGGAGTTTGATAATATGCTTAAATACTGTTCCTGCTGCTAAGCATTAGCATGGCTGTGTGACAGCACAGCAGAGAGGCGAGGCACAGCCATCAGGAAAGGCAAGACAGGCTGCAGTGAGCTGCAGGGCTCTGGCTCTTCAGCAGCATGCAAGCAAGGGAAGCAAAAATTGATTTAATCTTTGGTTGATGTGCCTTTTAGGTAGGTTTCCTATAGCTCTGTGTTACTAGAAACAAGCCATGAATTTCTGGAGGTTTGATCCTTTTCAGAATTTCTGTAAGGATGATATTGTTAATCAAAGCCAGTGGCAACATGTTGAGGAGTTACGGAACAGCCTTGCTGTTCTTTGTGTGTTAAAATGCACAACTGTGGCGTCACAGGTCAGACATTTGCATAATTTTCAACTAATTGTCACTGGAAATGGTTTCTGAGATGTATATTTCTGTATGGCAGAGCCACCTCTGCCTTTATGGCAACAGGCACACGTTAATTTGGGACAAGCTTGTACTTTTCCCAGTATCGCTGTATGTGAAAAATCCATGGAAGTTTGGGGTGATCTATTCATGCAGATGGCTTGGGCTCATCTCTGACTTTGCTAAGAGCATGTTCCAGCTTACACAGGGTTAGAGAAGGGGCATGGCAGAAACAGAACTGCTCTGGACTGGCTGTGCTGATGTTCCCCTTCTCCTCCCTTGGACTTGAGGAGGTTGGGTGATTTGCCCAGAGGCTGTTACAGTGGCAGCCTTTGATGGCCATCAGTGACCTGCTGGCCAAATCCTCCATTCTGGCACTATGATGCTGAGAGGATGCTCTTCCACTCCAGCTTGTTCCCTGCTTTTCCCCTGGGCCTGGTGGTGACCCCACTGGAACTCTCCAGACTGCAGCTAAGTAACTGTCAGCCACTGTTGGAGGGAAGGTGAACATGTTAATCTAAATAACAGGGAGGAAATCCCTCAATGTCCCCATTGCCTTGCTGCATACTCAGCAAAATAGTTGCAGACCAGCCCTGCTGGGAACAAACTGGGAAGGACAGAAGGGAAGCAGCTCTCAGCTCCATCCCTTCCCACACACACACTGTTCAGCAGGGCTGTCTGGCTGGAGCAGAGCATTAATACGCACCTCAAACAAGGGGCTGCTGCCCCTGGGCCAAACAAGGGGCTGCTGCCCCTAGGCTCCTGTAAGCTCTGGAGGGTCTGTGCCTGTGCTCCACCATGGCTCCAAACTCACCGGCAAGGCAGGGCTGTTGGACAAAGCAGGATCAAGTCCTGAGCTGACAGCTCAGCCGTCGGCTAGGCCTGCTGCCCTGTGGCAGCTGTGGATGCCAGCTCTGACTCTCAGTAGCACATCTGCTCATTTAAAAAAAAATCAGCATGTTGTTTAAGGTCATTCTATATTTCCCAGAAACAAGAGTCTGGTTTTAGCAGCTTTTCCAATCTCAGTGAACTGGCTGAGCTCATAGTACATTGGCTTTGTCCTGATTTGTGTCACCAAGCGTGAGATCTCAACCCAGGTCCATGTTGTCCACCTCTGCCTGCTCCTGCTTGGCTTCTGCTTGAATTTCTTCATGACATCCTGAGTCAGAAGTCTCTTCTTCTGGACCAGAGCCCAGGACATCAAAGGACACAAGGGACACAGACCCTCACAAGGGAATTCTTAATCTGCACCATAAGCTGGAAGCCAGGCCATGGTGTCAAACATCTAAAATAATTTTCCATCCCACTGAGATTTGAGCAGCCAGGTCCCATCAGACTAGCACTTGTGCTTTGCTCTCCCATCCTGCCTGGAGCAGGGAGTGTGCACGGCTCAAACACACCAGAGAATCTTGCAGTGTGTTATTTGTGAGCCATGATTTGGGACTGCCTGTCTTTGTGGCCTGTGAAAATCATATCTGCTTTGTACAAAAGTCTTGTTTGCAATGTATAAATCCTGGGAGCTGTAAAATACCAACAGCTGCTGGAAAGGGCACTGGAAGTTCAGCAGCTGGAGACTGTTTGATCTCTCTGTAGCTCAACTCCTGCTTATAATAATAGTCTCAGAAGCCAGCGGATATTCCCAATAAGCTTTGCTCAGCAACAGATACTCTTCAAAATGATATTAAAAAGGAAAATATGTGTCAAAACTAGACAAAGGGTCAAGTCTTTTTGTCGCAAAAGCTGCTCCTTGAGATTACACGTGTATGTGAAATGAGCAGGTTTTAACCTGTGGTCGGTCTCTGTCACAGCTTTCAGATCTGTCAGTTTTCAGGCTTCAAACAAACCCTATTACAGCTCGTCTGAAGTCCTGCAAACCCCGGGCCATTGAATGTTAACCAAACACTCCTATATCACCCTCATTTGCTCTGGAGCAGATATTTTATCTTCAGGCTTCAGCTCACAGACAATTGAACAAATCTTCAGGCTGTCTCAGCTGCTCCTCAGTCGCTTATTTATCCTCAGGTTGAAGAAGCTGAATTTTATTCCTACAGGAAGCTCAGGCCAGGGAGGGAGCATCCTGTTTGCTGTATTTCCACTTTCACTGATGTTCCTCCAGGCTTCCAGTGAGAAGTGGCTCTTCCCCACCATCTGTGTTTTTTTGCTGTGATCACACCTAGATGCACCCAGCGCTAAAGATTAGAATTGAGCACAAACAGAAGCTTCTGCAGCAAGAGGCAGACCAAGAGGTAATTACACAATTGCCATCAGTCCAAACAAGTCATAACAAGCAGATTTTGGACTGGAGACTGAATGCTCTTCTAGGTTTCAGTTCCTGAGCACGTTTTGAGTGTTTCACAAAAAAAAAAAGCCCCTAGTGGGATGAGTCGCTCAGGCTGCCCAGGAGATTTTGACAGAGCAGCCGCATCGAAGTAAGTGGGATTGAACACCCAAACCTTTTCAAGAGTATTTAAAAGCTTCTCCTGGCTGTTTTCCCTGTCCTGAGGAGATTCAAGCAATTAGCATGAAGCAGTTCAACACTTCACTTTGAAAATGATCATTTTTTACCTTCATGGCAGCCCTGCCAGATCAAGGGGAACCTCACCATGCATTGATCAAGATAAGGGAAGACAGCTTTCCTTTCTCACTCTGGCCTGCCTAAGGAAAAGTCTCTTGCAATCCTCTTCTTCCTGGGTAATTAGTAACAAGCCCCCACTGCAGAGAACCTATTTCAATCTCTGACCAAGCACAGTTCTGGTGAGTAGGATTTTTATCCTGGAAACAGAGGATTGAGCAGGGATGTGAGCATTAAAGGCAGTGAATAACACACACAAAGTGCTGTACTGGTAAGTTCAAGGGAGAAATTATGATATCTCTTGACTCATTCCTGAGAAATGACACTTGACTTCTCCAGACATGGAACACAGAGGGGAACATATCTAGATTTATCCAGCAGAGATTGAAAAGTCTCAGCCCTTTGGATGTCAGTGACAACTTTGCTTTTGATATCAGTGAAAGCAGTATTTCACCAATATCCTTTGGAAGTCCTGAGAGTGCAGCAAGAATCACAGTATCCTTCTGTGATGCTCCCAGAACATGCCTTTAACCTTCACAATGTTCCCACTGACACAAATTTTAGTACAGATATTTTAGCAGCAAGTGAAAGAGAGGCAGAAAATGCCATTGCTTGTCCAGTTATGTCATTGTTAGGTTCAGGAACAGCTTTCTAGAATAACTCATCCCTTCTGAGCATCCTCTGAATTGCCAGTGCATGGTTTTTAAGGTTGTCCTGTGAACCGTATTGTTATACTGTCCTTTGTTTCCGTGAAGAGCTCTGGAGAAGGTGGTTTGTACTCTGTAATCACTCTGTCCATGCCTTCTGGCAGGCCTTTTGGTCTCCACAAAGCCCATCCTCCTCTAGACCCCACTGCATCAATTCACTCCAAAATCCCCAAAGGGAGACCAAATCACCAGGAGGTCCTGCCTGGGCATTTTCATCCTTCCCTCTCAGCTGGAGTCATCTCTCTGTGTAAGTCTGCTGTGAGCTGCACCATGTGAGTTCTTCGGGTGAGTTTAGGTTGACTCAAATCACCTTTATTGCCGATTTTGGTTAGTCCAAGTGACTTTGGGGAAGCCTCTCAATCCCTTCTGCCCACAGAGCTCCAGCCAAGGTGCAGAAGGAGCTTGGCCAGTGCTGCTGCCTGCCCAGCAAAGCTCTGGCCATGCCAGGCAGGGGGAGGCTGAAACCTGCCAGGAAACAACCTCAACTTGCCTTGGCCTTGAACCGTCCACAAAGGCAAATCCAACATGTGGTTGCTGGGTGTGATGCAAATCTGGGATGAGTTGAAAGTCAGAGGGATGCAGACAATCCCACATTAAAGAATGACTGGTCCATGTGTTTCCTCTCTCCTTTTTCTGTGTGTTGAAGGGCTTTAGTCAGGAAACATGGTGGGGTCTTTTCACCTTGAGAGCTGAGATTTGTGGCTCTCAATGTAGTCCTGGATGCACGTGTGCAAGCACAGAACAATGCACCTTCCCTGCAGAGCTATTTTTAGGGTCTTGGTTGCAAGACAATTACAGTGTTGTGCTGATGAGTGTTAGTAATGGTTGCAATATAATCGTGGAGTGAAAAATGTACAGCTTTGGAGGAGGCATTGTGTCCTTTTTGTGTGCACAGAGTCTCACAGGCAAGTAAAGAAAGAGGAAATAAATTTGTCATCATCTAAAACATGTAACTTCACTGTAGAAGAAGTGACAGAGTTTGGTTTCATTTACAGCAGTGCAGATCCCTCCAGTTCACAGAATTCATTTCAAATTTGCTCATGTCTGATTTAATCGAAATGGAGTCCATTCAACACAAGAAAAAATCCAAAGCAAAGTTAATATGGAGAATTATCTGCTTACTTACAACTCCCAGTGTTGGCCCCAGCCAGCCTCCCTGTGCCACCACAGTGAATTCAGATAAATTTGCCCTGGATGAGAAAATAAAAGATGAGTCTGTTAATCAAGATTGCAATATCTGTAGGAAAACAGAAAGTAGCTGAGAGGTTCTGAGTGTTCATCAGGGACAGACAACGTTGCCTGTAGGGGCAAATTTGCAAGTCAGTGAGAGGAAATTTAATCTTTTCAAAGATCAGATCTATAAAAAACCCTCTTTCTTCTTGGATTCTGTATTGGAGCTTAAAGAAATCCTCCTTTCTCTGCAGCATATGGCAGAAGTATGTAGCACACAGAAACAGGAGTGAGGCTTCACTTGAAACTCCCGATGTTTTACATGTTCACTGAGAACTCCAAAATTAAAAATAAACTGCAGAAAATCTGCAAAATAATCTGAAAAAAAATCTGTAAAATTAAAAATAATTTGCATTTTGGATCTTTGCAGCAGTGATCAGTTAAAAGGGCATCGATCTGAGGCGTTGTTCAAAACTATTTTTTTTATTTAACATATAAAAATTTGACATCTAAAAATAGGAAGGCAAAATGAAAGTGACAAACTCAGTTCAAGAAAATAGGAACCAATAATTCTCAGTGGAAATTGTTAGTAAATAGAAATTAATGCTTGAGGAAGCATTTTAAGATGGTTTTGGGGTTGTTTTTTTTTCCTGAGGGAAGACATTTGTATGATCTACAGTGACCTTCCAGTGAAGAGCTGCTACTTACAAATGAAAGGAATTGTTCTTTCTCCTATTTTTAGCATTATTAAGGGTCTCCAGAAAAGGATTCATCTGGATGACTTGATCTTCCAGGGATTCCGGCAAAAACCAGCAGGATGCTCAGTGCAGAAGCCTCGGGCTTTGAGCGCAACGACCCCTCACCATCCAAACCAAGTCGGGGAATGGATTTTCTGTCAGTCAGCTCCCAGGAAAAGCTGAATTACCGCCGTGAGCAGGAATTGCATTCAGCTTCAGCCCTGCCAGAGGCTCTCCACGGGGGTCCAGCCGTGTGGATTTGGGGCAGGCAGGAGTCTGGCTAATCCCAGCTCCAAGAGGGAACACCAAATGCAAAGTGCACAGTGGGGTTTACTACCTCAGTGTTTTCTAGGGAAGAGGGTTTAGGGTATTCCAGGATTGAGACACCCACAGGGAATGGTCGGGCAACGCTGGGATCTGTAGGCAGAAAGCTGGGAAAGGGGAATGAAATGAGGTTTGTTGCTTGGAGTAGGAGGAAGGTTATTCCAAGGATAGAGGGCAGCATAAGACAGGCTAGGAATGCGTGTGGGATAGGGAGAGCCTGGGGGGAGAAGTTGTGGAGGAGGAAACAGGCACGCAGGGACGAGGTGGGACTTGACAATCCAGAGGTCTGGCGGTGAGGAAGCTGGAAGGAGGAATAGGAAACCACCGAAGGAATCCCACAAGGCTTGAATAACAGGATTTCTGCTGCATGGCCAAATGTAGCTGCTATTCATGTCTTTAAATTCAGAATTGTTTTACAGACCCCCACAGCGGAGTCTGAGGGGAGATGGAAAAGAAAAAGAACAAAGAAAGAGGAAAGAAGGAGAAAGAGAAAGAAGGAGAAGGAGAAGGAGAGGAGCTGCCATCAGCACGGTGGAATTTTTTCTAGTTGATGCTGAACAAATTTCCTCATTCCATCATGACAAAAACACTGGGTCTCCCTCCCTGATTATTGATGTTTATGTGTCCTTCGTTATTTAGATAATCTGCTCTTCATAGTATTTTATCCAGATAGAACACTTTTTACTATGCTTTGGTTGTGCAGGTGGCAGGAAATAAAGTGCTGGGAAATCCCACCTGGCTGAGAATCCCTGAGGCTGCTCTACAGTCCTGTTCTCTCAGGAATCTCCATGCTCTCTGCAAACACTGTGATTATTCCTCCCACTGCTATTTATTCCCATTTCCAGACCACCTGGGAGCCCCCAGACCTGTGTGTGAGTGTGGATTCACTGCAGCCACAGACCAAGATTCCCCTCTGTTTTATGAATGGGCAAAAAGAAGTGCAGGGAGTTAATTTGTAGAGAGGGCAAAGGAACACAGAGAACTCAAACATTCTGGTGTTTTACCATTTGCTTTTAACAAGGAATCCCTTTCTCTTCATCCAGAAGGAAAAATCTGTTCCAGGGCTTGTTCAAGGCCTCGGGTTTCTCTTCCTCAGGCAGAGCCAGGAGCTGCATGGGGTCAGTGTCATCCACAGCCTCTTCCTTGTCAGTCATCTTGGGTTCTCTTTTGGGTAGAAGGTAAAACTGGAAGGAAAAGAGGACAGCAGTGTTTCCCACATTGTTGAGAAGCAGATTGAAGAAATCTGGAATTTCCTGTGGTGGTGTCCTCTTCAAACCAGTAATACCTCCCAGTTCAATAGGAACCTGCAACAGAAGGAAGATCCCAAATATGGGTGGTCGCTCCTAAGAGGGGTCAGAAAACAAGAGATTGACTGGGAAAAAATAGAGAGAATATTCTCACTTTCTCTTTGGCCTTCCTCACTATCCAGTGCCAGGCCAATGGGAACCTGCCTCTGGCTGAGAACAGGGGACTTTTCTCCCATTTTTTTTCCTGAAAACTGTTAGACCAATTCTGGAGATAGCAATTTTTGGATGGAGGTTCAGAGGAAACTGAAAGGGAGGCCCTAGTTCATCAGCTCCTGCCCTCAGCCATCAAAAACTACCAGGAGAGTCCACAGCACATCCATTTCCCATGGCCCGTGGTGGTTTTCACTCTTGTCACAACCTGAGTCGTGGCAAAGCCATTCCAGAGGAGGGAGCAGGGGAATTCAAGGGTGTGACTCATGTCCCAAGGCTTTGCATTTTTAGGAACCTGTTCTGTGCTGGGACCAGACTGTGTCCCACACTCCAGGCAGTTTTCCTTCCCCCTCCCACACATCTGCACCAGCTTTAAAGCTGCCAAGGCAACAGCTGATGGTGAGCACTGTATCCATGTCCAGCACTCAAAGATGTGCCCCCGGGGACCAGCCCTACCTGCTCAGCTCGCTGCTCCCTGCAGAGGCGAAGCTGATTTCATCATTCCTATGATTAAAGGGAGCAGGGGCTGTGCTGTGGCTTTCTTTGGCAGCAGGGACACACTGCCCAGGCTGAGGGCTGCTCTCCGTCCCACCTCTGCAGCCCCAAGCAAAGCTGGGCGCCAGCCTGGTGACTCAGCCAGCTCAGGAGTCACCACGGGCACAGTGGGAGAAGCCCCTGGGCTGGGGAGGGCACTTCTGGCCACCAGGGTCTGGGTTTAGAGGCCACTGCGTGGGCTGTGGTCAGGACAGCTTGGCACTGCTCGGAGGTAGCAATGGCCCTGGCTGTCATGGTGATCTCATTTCCCCACCATCCTCCTGAAAACCTTGATGGGCTAAAAATATATGTGTGCAAGGACTCCAAGGCAGCAGGGCTGTGCCCTTGGAAACCAGTTTCCTGGCTCCAAAAGATCCTGGTGTGACACTCAGCTGTAATCTGCTGCTCTGGGGTGAATTTCACCCGCAAAGCAGGAAGGAGAAATTTCCTCCGTCCATTTCCGCTTTGATCAGGCAGAGATAAGGAATGTAACAGCTCAGCAATCATTTCCCCTCTCAATCTACACAGCTCAATCTGTGGGCTGGCTGGGTTGAGATGCCTGGATTTGCAATGTATATTTGAGCCCTGGCTCAGGTCTGCACTTAATCTGTCACCTCCCTGAAACACAGGGACTAACGTGGTCCCTGAAACAGATCAATGAAATGTTAAACCCAACACCTACAGAAAAGAAGTATGACACAAAATAGCTCATACTTGTATCAAACAGAATTTCTTGGGTGTAGGGCTCAGACTCTTCTGGAAATTTAAATTCTTTATACCTCATAATCCTTTCATAGCTGGGGAAACTGAGGCAGGACATGACAACATGTCAACAACATGACAACATTCAGGGTTGTCCACCCAGTGTCAGCCCATTTTTTGGCAGACAATCCACCTACAAAAAGTCTATTTTGTTCTGACTTTTCACTCTGAAGCCAGAAGGAGTGACCTTTTTTAAAGCTTAGGTGTAAATGTAGACCCAAAAGTCAAGGAAGGGATAAGGCCATGCCAACAGCTGGGGGTGAGTTAAAACTCTGAGATTTCATTTCCTCAAGATCACGTGGAATTTAATAAACTAATGGTTTAAATACCTGTGAATTCAAGTTTACCTGATATAAACCAGTGAATATAAATCCAGATGGGCTCCACACACACCTGCAGGCACCATCATTTTCTCTCCCTGCCTCTGCCTCCCATTGCTGCCACAAGGCCCTTCCTGCTCTCCATCCCACACCTCTGCCCAGCCACCACACACAGCAGGTACCTATGGGTTAAAGCCAAGGTCCTGGAAGGTGTGTGCAAGGACTGGCCAGGCTCTTTCAGAGCTGTCCAAAGGGCCTGAACCAGGGACAACACATTCCTTATCTGTAAGTCCAGGGAGGTGGTAACTCTGGGAGCCTGATTGTGAAGCTTTAATCCCTCAGGAAACATCAAATAATGATTTGTTTTGTGGTAATTTCTTCTTGTCTTGCCTTGTAGGATGTTCTATAAACTCAGCTGCTGGGGGTAGGAGACAAGAGGCTAAAATGGAAAGACCATTTAAAGAAACTTCCGTGCAAAATCACATCCTTGACCGTATTTTCTTGCCAAGGTGGAACAGCAGATTTCATCAGACCTAGTCTTTGGCAGGCAGACCTCAGGCTGAACCCTTGGCAGGAGCAGCCACGCTGGTGATGGAACTGAAGTTTCATTTTAAAATAATTTCTGTGCCCCATGTTTATGATGAATAAACCCTGTGTGTTTGCTGCAAGCAGAGAGGATAAAGCTGTTGTTGTGTTACCACCCTGCATGTTTCAGTCACTCAGTGGGTATGAACTGCCCTGAAAGACATGAAAGACAACAGCTCCTGTATCACCCCAAGTATTTCTCTGCTATATTTGCCTCAACTGGAGCACTTGGGATGTGGTTACCCTGCCAGGATTGCCACTGTGGGTGTTGTGGGTGAACACACTTGGGATTGAGTTTCCAAGCAGGAAGATTCAGATAAACAACTGCTTTGAGGTGAAAATTAGAGAGTTCATGTTACACCCACCTCTTGAATTTGTAACTGACTATTCACTCTGAAAATCTGATTCTAGGAACTCAGCATGCCCCGTCAGGAGCAGAATAATACCACTGAAACCATGGCCAGCCAGAGTCCTGAACTCTGAGAACGGTGATTAACTCCTCAGGAATCTCTCTGGAGCAAGTCATATTTTCTGGGCTTTTTTAGGTAATTATTTCGAACCTTGAATCTGTGAATGGAGATTGTAAACAGTTCTCAGCCCAACATCTTAGAGAAGGATGTGAAATGCATCAAATAAATAACTGGTTCTGACCTGTTTGCTCATGTGTAACGAGAAAAAATAAATGTTTTAACCACACAGGAGGAGAGAGCTGCAAAGGCAGCAATTGGATCTCTCCATGCAGTGATCCTGAAATAGCTGCTGGCCCACTCAGCTCATAGACACACCAACAAGGGCCAGGACTCAGCCAAGCTGCTTTTTGCTTCCAAGGGTGCCTCTTGATGAGTTTAATGACGGGTTGTAGCCATGTCCATAACCCAGGCCCTGTCCTGTATCTTGCTGGCCATGCTCTGCTCCAGCACATCACTGCACTCCAAACCTGCTGGGACAGCCTGGGCTGGGCTGCAGCTGCTTCACCCAGCCACGTCCCCTCATGATTACATTATCTGGGAAGGGGGATTGGAAGGTTCCCTCAGAGAATAGAGGAGAGATTGTAGAGTGACGTGTCCCCATAGCAGTGCACAGCAAGCCCTGCAGACCATGGGTTGTGGAGGGAGTTGTCTGCTAAGCAGGATGTTTGCCTTTGGTGTGGGCTCAGTTTCTTGCCCTGACAGAGATTCCTTCATCATGTTAAAGTGAGACTGAGAGTCCAGCCCTCTTGTCTGAAGGGATGTGGAGCATAATTCTGTTTCAGGTTGGAAAATGGCCTTGATATAAAGGCAGGTCAGCCCATGTAGAAGCTCAGAATGGTTTGGGTTGGAAGGACCTTAAAGCTCATCTTGTTCCACCCCCTGCCATGGGCAGGGACACCTTCCACTATCCCAGGTTGCTCCAAGCCCTGTTCAGCCTGGCCTTGGACACTTCCAGAAATCCAGGGGCAGCCACAGCTTCTCTGGACAACCAAGCCTTGGAATAACAAGGAACTCAGTTTGGATGCTGCGTTTTGGGGCTGCATTTCAGCAGCAGAAGCAAACTGATCTCTGGTGGTTTGGGGAGGAATGGAATCCGGATCAGAAAGCCCTGCTGAAGGATCAGGGTTATATAAAGATCCTCCTCAGGAGACTGCAAGATGTTTTTGCATTTATTAGTCATTTAGAAAATAATGAAAGCTGCAATCTCATTCTCAGCATTCTCATTCTCATTGGGGAGGATCAGTGTATTCCTGTGAGGGCTGCAGGGATGTTGTCTCTACGGGGACACGACCAGGCTCTAACCAAACAAGGGCAGCTTGCTGCTCATGGGGCACAGAGGGTCTGATGGGGACAATGCCAAGGCCTTGCAAATCCCACCAGGTGCTCAGTGACTCACAGATCCTGCAGGAGACAGACTGTGCATTGGGATCGAGAGCTTCAGGGAAGAGTACACACAGGAAAGCAAAGTTCAAGTCTGTCTTCCTGGTATCCAACTTTTCAGTGTTGCATTTTCAATTGTAGCACTCAATGCATGGAATTATAGAATCAGAGAATCATGGAATGGTTTGGTTGGAAGGGCACCTAAAGCTCATCTCTTTCCACCCCCTGCCATGGGCAGGGACACTTTCCACTATCCCAGGTTGCTCCAAGCCCTGTCCAACCTGGCCTTGAACACTTCCAGGGATCCAGGGGCAGCCACAGCTTCTCTGGCCAACCTGTGCCAAGGCCTCCCACAGTCACAGGGAAAAATTCCTTCCCAATATCCCAGGTAACCCTGGTCTCTGTCAGTGGGAAGCCATTCCCCCTTGTCCTGTCCCTCCATCCCGTGTCCAAAGTCCCTCTCCAGCTCTCTTGGAGCCCTTTTAGGCACTGGAAGGGGCTCTCAGGTCTCCCTGGAGTCTTCTCCTTTCCAGGTGAATACCCCCAGCTTTCCCAGCCTGGCTCCAGAGCAGCCCTTGGAGCATCTCCATGGCATCCTCTGGGCTCACTCCAGCAGCTCCTCATCCTTGTGATGATGGAAGCCCCAGAGCTGGAAGTATTGTCTCAAGTGGGGTCTTGGAAAGTGAAGCTGAGGTGCAGAATCCCCTCCTCTGCTGCCCACGCTGTGGGATCAGCCCAGAACACAGGTGGGTTGTGCAGAATTTGCCTTACATTTTTACATATAGTTTGTTACACTGTCACATTTCCAGGACAGAAGGAGGTGGCAAAAAGAGATGGAATTACTGGGGGGTTCCCCAAAAGCTCATTCCCAAATCAGTGTGTGTGAGATGTGAAGCAGCTGCAACAGAGAAGAACATCACCTCTGGGCTTACCAAAAATTATCTGCAGCTCTTGGATCAGGTGAAATATGCATGTTCAATCCTCTTTTTAGCATTTCCTAAGCATGGCTTTCAAAGGAAGGCCCCTAAATACACATTTTAAACAAAGACACTAATTTCTGTTGAAATGCTGTCCTTAGCTGGGATAATCGGAGGCGTTGGAGCAAGGTGAGCAGTGTCTGGCAGCAGGAAAGCTCATCTCCTCCTCTAATTAAGCTGCACATGGACTCCCTGACAGCAAAGAGACATCCAGAGGCTCAAGACCCCGTGATTTATATGGATTTCCTGGTGTTTTCATGGAGTTTCTCTTCCCTGCATGATTTACAAGGCACTGCCTGTCTTTAGAAAGCACTTTAGCCTTTTTCCTGGTAGATGATGTGGAACAAGGCTGTGCATGATTTATACAAAATGATGTGGGGTTTTGATTAATACCAAGGTTTCTTCATCACTCCATTGTGCCTCATCCCCAAAAGCACTATAAATTTCTCTGTTTTAGTTCCTTGAGTTACAGAGTCAGGGTCTAAAGGAATAATTATTGCTGGGCCCTGCTAAGGAAAAAGAAAGGTAATATTTTGGCCATAGGTGATTATAGTTTCTGCAGCTGAATCAGTGTCCCATAACTGACAGAGGATAATGGATTTAATAAATAACTCTGATTAAGTCTGATGTTATTTTTAAATAATTTCAAAAACTGTTACTCTAATCCCTCCGTGGCTGGCAGAAAGGAGGATGCTCAGAAGTTAAAATTAGTTCCTTAATGTTCAGCCTGGTGTGGAGTTACAGGAGCTCCAGAGCTGTCCTGGTTTTCTGGGGCATTCGCTTACAGTGGAGCTGAATGGACACAAACAGCTGCCTTTGGAAAGTGGGAATGAGCTCCCACAACTCACACAGCCCTGCTGCTGTTCTCCTTCCCAATGCTCTGATAGCTCAGCAGGAGCTCGCAGCCCAGCTGACGGGATAATCGGTTGGTGTTACACTCCACAGGCTGTCTTCCTGCGCACAAATTCCCTTTCTCTTGATTCCCAGGGAATTCCCAACTTTCCCAGGGCTCTTTATCAATAAATATAGATCTCTTCTCTATGATATCAATATAATTCCTTTTCATTTTTCAACACCTACATTTCAGAGTGATCCTCTTTCTTGGCTGGAAAAAGGGCCTGAAGAACACTTTGCTTTGAAAAGCAGCACAGAATCCCACAGCCACAACAGGAGCTATTTCAACTGAAATGATGGAACACCATACTTCTTTCCTCCTCCTCTTTTTCCTCCTCCTTCTTTTCTCTCCCATGGAGATGGGCTGACAGAGCTGTTCAGCCTGGAGAAAATAAAACTCTAAGGAGACATGAGAGACCCTTCCAGTGCCTAAAAGGGCTCCAAGAAAGCTGGAGAGGGACCTGGGACAGGGGCCTGGAGGGACAGGACAAGAGGAAATGGCTTCCCACTGACAGAGGGGAGGGTTAGATGGGATATTGGGAAGGAATTTTCCCCACCTGTGAGGGTGGAGTGGCCCTGGCACAGGTTGTCCAGAGAAGCTGTTAATGCCCCTGGATCCCTGGCAATGTCCAAGGCCAGGCTGGATGGGGTTTGGAGCAACATGGAATAGTGGAAAGTGTCCCTGCCCATGGCAGGGGGTTGGCATGAGATGAGTTTTAGGGTCCTTTCCAACTCCCAAATTTTCATTATTCTCTGAACTGATACATCCCCATGTCTCCCTGGCTTCAGAGGAACAGGGGCAGAAAAGCAGGACCACATTTTTGAGGCTGTTCCACTAAATTAAAGGAAACCACAAACTGAACCTTCAGCCTCAGAAAATCCAGCTGCAGTGCTTGGCTTTGCCTGTGGCTCAGCAGTAAGGCAGAGATAACAATAAATCCCTTCTCCCACCTTCTGCATGTCCTGATTAGACAGACTGTAGCAGATGGGGGCTGTCATTATTCCTGTTCCGTGCCTGGCACAAAGCGGCGGCTCCGATCCCAACAATAGCTCTGACAAGAGGCTGGTGGCTGCTGCTGGGGAGGTCACAAGCTGCCCAACCTCTGCCACCCCAGGAGGGACCAGTGCAGCCTGTGGAGTTAGCACTGTCTCGCTCTCAGATTGTGTGCCAGCAAGATGGATCCCAAGTGAAAAAGAAGGAATTTCCAGGCTCCCTCCCTGCCACACTTCGGAATGCCCAATATCCATGAAGGCATGAAGCTGTGTCAGGGAGATTTAGGCTGGATATCAGGAAAGGTTCTTCCCCCAGAGGGTGGTGGGACGCTGCCCAGGCTCCCCAGGGAATGGTCACAGCCCCAAGGCTGCCAGAGCTCCAGGAGCATTTGGACACCATTCCCAGCACAGGGTGATTTGTTGGGGTGGCCTGGACAGGGCCAGGAGTTGGACTCTGATCTCTGTGTGTCCCTTCCAGTTCAGGACACATCATGATTCTATAATCCACCAGCAGTTACATCATCAGCTGTTTCAGGAAACCACATGGATATTTCCTTGGTGTTAGTGTAACTAATAAATAAAATTAATTTGTTGATGTTCATTTAATGGAACTGTTGCTGACAGAGAGGATGCTGTGTGAGAGCAGCCATTCAGGGGCTGGCAGGGACCCCTCCCTCTGCTCCATTTCCACCAGCTGAGGCTCTTCTCTCACAGAGGGGTTGCTCCAACCAGCTGCTGTGCCTGTGCAGCACCCCAGGATGGATTCCAGGATGTTCCTGCCTCCTCTCTCCCTGCCACAGAGATGCCACATGCTGACACCTCCCCTGACCAGCACCTTTCTCCACATGCAGTGAAGGCAAATCCATGCAAGAAACGTGAAAAAAAACACAGGAAAGGAAATCAGGGGGTTTGTCTCAGGGCTTAAAATGAGTGTTTATAAATCTACTCCAGTCAGAGCCTCACTGAGGTGCAGTAGTGGGTGAAGGGTGGCAGAGTGGGGGAGAATAGCCTCAAAAAAACCCCGACACTGGAACCACAGCTTCTCATACCTGTCACAATGTGGATTTTCAGCTTGAGCACACAAGGCTGAACTCAGGGGACACTGTCATGTGGATTTAGGGTTTTATCTCCTTTCCTCTCCATTAGCTGTGATACCTTATTATGCTGAAACCCAAAACTTTTCTTTCCTCCGGTGGTTTTTCCCTTCCCCATTTGGCAAATATCGATCTCTCCGTGTCCTCAGCACGGGTTCAAATCCACCCCCCTCATCCTCAGCCTGCTCCTGGGGTCGGTTGCATGGCAGTGCCACCTCTCATGACATCAGGGACCAGAGTGAAGGGCAAGGAGAGGGATGTTCATCCATTACACGTGTTTTTCTCTCCCCATCCTCTCCCTCTGTGCACTGGAAGTGACAGGGAACTGAACAGGATGGGGCTGATTGTGCTTGGCAGGTGGAGAGGGAATGGAAGGAGCAGGGAGAAAAAGAGCAGCTCAGGATAACCATGAACTTCTCCCAGCCTTGTTTCACACTCATACCCTGCAGCACCTTGGGCGAGAGCTCTCCAGGCAGGGGACCAAAAGCTGGGGGCTGGCCTGTGCAGGAGGCTGCCCCCACTTACCTTGGGGTGTGATTTTAAGCCAATGTAATTAAATTGCTTGGCAAGGTTGTGAGGACTCATCTATTTCAGCTTGAGCCAGGCCTGTTTTGATTTAGTGTTGGCTGATTAGGAATTAGTGGAAACAAACTGCTCAGAAAACAAAATTAGAGGGTGCACGCTAACTTTTGCACCAGATTAGGTTGAATTAAAAAACAATTGAAATGTAATTTTCCTGTCTCAAGCAGCCAAGAAACAAGATAATGCAACCAGTGGCACTTGAAGCTTAAAATCACAGCAGTCAGGATTAGCACAACTGGCTTTTTAATGCCTACAAACAACAGATTTAGCTGAAGGTCTTTTCTCAAACCTCCCCTATCACCTTCCACATAAAGCTGTGTACAACTCATTTTATTTGCCTTGAAATGTAGAATTGGTGTGACCCCAGGACTTAGAGCAGCCAGGGTATTGCACAGTATGTCTCCATAGGATTTCTATGCTGGACAATACTAGTTGTTCCCTGAATTCCTATAATTTGGATTGGAATGGCTCTGTGTGCATGGCTGGAAGGTGCAGAGGTCCAGGGCTGTGAAGGGTGTGGACCCCAGTGGTGGCTGCTGTTCCCATCTGCATCCCAGGATCACCTTCCTGAAGCTCTGAGTGACTTTGCTTCCCTATCTCCCTTGTAGAAAAAGATGTCAAGTAGTTTAAAGTCAGGTTTTAATTAAATATTTCAATTACTGTTTTCCCTACCCTTTTGGGAAACACTGCTCCTCCATTCCCCATCAGCTGGACCAGGCTGGCACCCCTGCACACACTGAGGGGGTTTTATGGGGCTTTGCTCAAAAGGGTGATGGTGTGGAGGAGGTGTCAAGCCAGGATGTCTTCAGCACCTCAGAGTCCCCAGTACTGCCCACAGGCCTGCAGCCAAGCCCTGCTGCAGTGGTTATTTGGGGGTCAGGGAGCTGCTGTCCCTGTTGGCCAGAGCAGCAAGAGCAGGACTGGGGCAAGGGCTCCATAAATTAAAATATCCTTTGACTGATAGAGACTGTCATGGGCACAAAACTCAGCAGTTTGTGGCCAAAAGCTAAAGGACTCATGGAGATAATGGGTTCCTGCTGGGTTTCTCTCCCTGCCACCTCCCTCCTGTGCCAGCCAGCAGCTCAGTGCCTGATGGTGCTCCAAGTGGCCTAATCCTGTCTTGGCTCACTTGCAACCTCTGTGCAGCTGATTCCGCCTGGTTCCCTGGTCCTGGGTTAGCAGGAGGTGCTCTCCTGGCCTGCAGCACCACCCACAAGCTACCCAGACAAAAAAAGGGGCACCCCAGACTGCCTGTGCCCTGCACAGTGATGGGATGGCAGAGCCCAAACTGTCCCCCACAGCTCAGGACACTGCACAGGTTCAGGCTGGCATCACACAAAGGGAATTGGCCAAAGCTGGCAAAGCATAAATGTGTGGATGAGATCTGGGGGTTGAGTGGTGGCCCAGACAGGAAGACATCCACCACCATCCATCCTCCTCCAGGTGAGGGAGCAGGTGCAGATAACAGGGGCTGTCCTGGGAAGAGCCAATCGTGGAGGGGAACTGTGGGTATGTGGCCCCATGGGGGAAATAAAAGAGGCAGTTGAGGGTGGTGGTGCATAAGGCAGCATTAGGGTAAGTGATTTTGAGTCCCCTTTGGGGTATGGGATGCTTATTTTCTTGTACCTCACTATGAGGTTCCTGGCTGTTTGGGGCTTGGCTGGAGTCAGGTGGGGTGGGTTGTGGTCCTCCTCCTGCTGGGATGAGGTGGAGAAAGCTCCTCCAAAAGAAGAGGCTTTCTAGGGTGTTTGGCCCTGTTGGGGAAACAGAGGAGGGGAGGTGGGAGCAGGCCTTGAGGTTTGAATGTCAGAATTAAGGCTGTGGGGGATGTTGGATTGAGCCAAAGTGTGGGTCAGCCTGGCCCTTCTGGAAACTGGAGAAGGGCTGCAGCTGATGGGGTAAGAGCGGATGCCTGGCCTTGGCTACTGGGACAGGAAACAGGGAGGGAGAGAGAGGATGAAAAAAACCCACCAAAACCTTGAACTTAAAAGGATGGTGTGAGGGAGCCCTTGGAAGCTGCTCTGAGCTGCAGGTGTTGGCTGTAAGCCTGGAGGGGAGGAGAGGAGGCACCATCTGTGTGGGATCAGCTCCTGGGTGTGTTGATGCATAACTTGGGTTTAGGGGTCCCATGATGGTGTCTGCTCTGAAAACATCCCTCTTAATGCTGGCTGGAAGCCTTGTTTTTCTGACAAAAGCTGCCTGAAAGCCAGGTCTTGGCTTATTTGTGTGTGTTAAATCTCTGGCTTTTGCTAGGAGGTGCTTAGAAATTATTTTTACCTATCCCTATTCTTGATGTTCACCAGGCAGCCTGTACTAGTTGCTGGATTTCCAGAACTTCTTTTTTTGTCAGTTGAGCTTGGTCACTTCATATGACTGTGCGTCTTTCCTAGTTGGGGGTGGAGGAAGCCAGGTTGGGTTCTGTGGTGGAGTGAGAGAGGCTTGGATGTGGCTGTGTGTCCTTAAATCAAACCTTGAGCTGCTCCTTTTGGAGGCAAGAGGCCTTGCCAGGCTTGGGTAGTGCATCAAAGGAAATGTAAAAGCCCCAGGATCAGGGCAGGAGGAAGGGGGTGTTCCTGACCCCATGGGGTGTCTGTGTCTGGCTTCCTCCTGGGGCTGGAGCGGCTGTAATTTTTGTAGCCTGATATTAAGTGGTATTTTGTGCTTGTATTTAGCTCAGTGGCTCAGCTGCAGTGTGTGAAGATCCTGCCAAGCCCTGCTTGGGGATCTCCAGTGTCTCCCTTGCTGGGAGTGTGGGGTGGAAATGTGTGGCCCAGGCTGCTGGTGGGAGTGGAGGGTCCCAGCCCCCTCAGTGGCTGGCAGGGGATGTTGCTGGGCAGCTGTGACCTGACCCTGCTCTGTGCTGACCCCCAAGGGCACCTGAGGGTGTCCAGCATCTCTCTCAACTCTGCCAAGATGCCAGTCAGGAAGCACAGCCAGCATGTGAAGTTGTTCAAGAACAAGGGCAAGGATGAAACTGTGAGTACCCACCTGCCTGTGCCAGCATTTTGGACCCCAGCAGAGCCCACTGTTGGCAGGAGCTGATGGAGAGGCTTCTCAAGGTCCATAGTCCCAAACCTACCTGTGTGAGGGAGCAGGGGAATGGCTCTGGATACTTTCAGCTGGGATGTTTGGGTGGCTTTTGGGATGTGGTATGGGACTGGCTGGGCTGTAAGGAGCGTGGTGGCACAGGCAAGGGGGATGTGAGTTTTGGGTGTGTGGCTGTGGGCTGGGGGAGGGAGAGGGCTCAGCCCCAGCCTGCTGAGCTCTCCACAGCAGTTACCCTGCAGAGCTGGGGCTGGTATGGGATGTCAGATGTAGGATCTGTCAGCTTGATTTAAGCCAGTAGAGGAGATGGGGGTTTGCTTTCAGGTTCAGAAAATCTATTTTTAAAAACACCCACTGGTCGCTGGTTCATCCAGCAGCCTGTGTCCTTGGGAGGCCCTGAGGGAGAGGCTTCCTCTGTCCCATCTCCTACAGCACCCTCCAGGCCATAGGGAGGAGATGCCGGCTCTGCACTCCTCCTGTGGGAAACATGGGACAGAGGGCTGCAAGGATGAACTCCCTGGGGAATGGGGCAATGCAGGTATCAGTGGAATGGTGTTGTCCTTCCCCCCAGACCCTCCGGAGGCAGAGGGTGGAGTTGAGCGTTGAGCTGAGAAAGGCCAAGAAGGATGAGCAGATCCTGAAGCGCAGAAACATTTCCCTTCATTCAGAGGAGAATCCCTCTCTGGGAGAAGACAGAGCGGATGTTATGGTGAGTGCTTAGTGCTCTGCACCTGGGCAGGATCAGTGCAGCAGGAATCATCCCCGACTTGGGCCACTACCAACTTTAGCTGGGGTGACCTGGGTTGAGCAGCTGGTGCCATTCCTGATCCCCATGCTCAGTGCTGGGGAGTGTTTCAGACTGCCTGGCCTTCATCCGTGCAGTTTTTCATGGTGATGATGTCCTGCTGGCCTCCCTTGATGGCAGGTAGAACAGGCTGGTGCTCTGGCTCGCTGGGAGCTGCTCCTGTCTGGCTCCCTGCACAGCCGGGGGTAATTACTGAGCTCACAGGCCCATTATGGTGTCAGTGGCTCTTCCACTGCTTGATTACAAGCATTAGTTGCCTTGAAGGCTTTTGTGGATTCTCTTGCTCTGCCTCATCTTGAAACTGTGTTGCATAAAGAATAGACACTGCTTAGATATGAAGTGGTGACTGAGCCGGGTCTAGACGGCTGATTGACTGCCGAGATTAAACCGGAGGGAGTCCCGGCTCCCTGGCTGACTCTGAATCATTCCCTGTGACACAGATTATTCAGCCATCCTTGGAGAAGATTGTGGAAGCTGTGAATGGGGACGACACCCAGCTGCAGCTGCTCGCCACCCAGGTCACCAGGTACGAGCACAGCTTGCTGGAGCTGCACTGGGAGCTGGGGGCAAAAGGCTGCAAGTTACTGTTAGAGGAGCTCTCTAGAGAGATGGCAAAGGGAGAAGGAGCCTGGTAACCCAAACTGTCCATGGGAATCTCAGCTGGTGCCTGTTCTGTGGCCTGTGTGCTGTGCTTGGCTCACAGTCCTTTGTGAACTCAACCAAGGGGTTGGCTGTGCTGCCCCTTCCTGTGCTGTGCCAGGGATTATGTTGGGTCACACAAGAAATTGAATACCAGATGCTTGGGAAGGACAAGGACTGGAGAAGCTGGCTCTGTAAAGGGTCAGTGCTGAGCAGGGCTGTCCCCCTGTCCCCATGAAGGTGGGGACACAAAGGACCACAGGGTACCATCATCACCCAACTGGCAGCAGTGGTGCCTCCTGAGGATGCACCTGCATCCCTGCTGGTGCTTCCTTGGCTGGCTCAAACTATTGTACCAGTGCTCTGGGACCAGCACCACTCCCAGTGAGTATGCCTGTGCGGTTGTCAGGGCTTTACTTACGAGAGACACTCTGCTCCTGCTTCAGCATCTTTAGCTGTGTCTTCCCTCTGTATGGCAGCCCCTCTGCAGATGAACCATCAATGCTTCCCCTGCAAGCCACAACTTCATGCCTGGCCACAGGGCTATGGTGGCACCACACAGGGTTCCTCATGGCTGGCTGTGCTGTGTCCTCTCTCACAGGAAAATTCTGTCCAGGCACAAGGACCCCCCCATTGATCAGATCATCGAGCTGGGGATCATCCCCAGGCTGGTGGAATTCCTGGGCCGTGCTGACAATGCTGCCCTGCAGTTTGAGGCAGCCTGGGCACTGACCAACATCGCCTCTGGCACCTCAGAACACACCAAGGCTGTGGTGGATGGAGGGGCCATCCCAGCCTTCATCTCCCTGCTGTCCTCCCCACACATGCACATCAGTGAGCAGTCGGTGTGGGCCCTGGGCAACATCGCAGGTGAGGGGACCTGGAGGGGCATTTGGAGGTCCCTGACTGGGCCAGGGATGTGATGATCCTCATGGGCCCCTTCCAACTTGGCATATTCTGTGGTTCTACAAGAGAGATAAGGCATTCGTGCTCCTCCCCCTGCAGCTTTGTCTTGAAGCTGCTGCCTCTATTGAACCCTGTAACACTCCAGCCCCTTGCTGTGGCCTGGCAGCTTTTGAGATCCTGAGTTGGCTCTGCAAGAGGATTTTGGCTAAAGCCAAGGGCAAGATTCTGTTCTGCTGGGGTGGATTAACCCACTAATGTCACCATAGAAAGAACAGAAAGGGTCATGCCTTGTTGGCCTGCTGGCACTCCAGTCTGCCCAGTAAATGCTTCCCACCTGGAAATGCCTAATGGTGTGTGGCTGGTGGGTCATGCAGCCCTGGGCCTGCAGGTCTGATTGCTCTTAGATGTTGACTATCTTGTGACTTGAGCAGATGCAATGACCAACTCTTTTTATCTGTCCAGGAGATTGCCCTCACTACAGGGATGCTCTTATTGCTCGTGATGTGATTCCTCCCTTGCTGGCTCTGGTGTCACCTACAACTCCAGTAAATAACCTTCATTTTCTTGACTTAACAGTTCTTAATGCCTTGGGTGATGGGTGAGTCCACTGTCTGCCTTGTACACAACAAACTGTTTGAATAATTGAATGAGACCCTGCTCTAAACTGCTTTTATGGCCCTGCCTATGCACAAAGCTGGGGATGCCAAGCAGATACTCCTAGTCAATGTGATCTCTTCCATCCTTGGCTTTCTTACCCAGCTCTGACTATCTCAGGCTAGGAATAAGATGAAACTGGTGCAAGGCAGACTTGCATATGCATGTAGAAGGGCTGAACTTGCCCTTCAAGCTTCCTGCTGCTGCTTTGTGGTTTGTCTCTTGCCCTTCTGCAATGGTTCCTGCCCTGCTGATCTGTCTGTGGTGTGTAAGAACCTTCACAGGATAACACAGACTGAGAGGCCCTTGGGGGCAGTGAGGATCTTACACCTGCCTTGTGTTTCAGGTTGGGTTCCTGAGGAACATCACTTGGGCACTGTCAAACCTGTGCAGGAACAAGAACCCCTGCCCTCCCTTGGATGCTGTGCAGAAGATTCTGCCAGTCCTCATCTTCCTCCTGCAGCATGAAGACAAGGCTGTCATCTCTGACTCCTGCTGGGCTGTTTCCTACCTGACTGATGGCTGCAATGATCGCATCCAAGTTGTGGTGGAGACAGGGATTCTCCCAAGGCTTGTGGAACTCATGGACAGCCCAGAGTTTACTGTTATGGTAGGGAGAAATCGGCAATCTCCACCCTCTGGTCCCTTAATGTAGAAAGGTCTGAGGAGAGGGAGGCACATGCCCTTGCTCTATGTGGCAGCTGTGGTGTGCTGTCCCCTCAGCCTGCAGAATTGAGTGCCTGCTTGTCAAGCCACTGCTCTGCTCTGCTGGCTGAGGCTGGAGGTTGGATAGAGACTCTAAAGCTGCTTAGAGCAAACAAAGGACGACAGAGCCATAAATAAACAGCCATCACCCACAATGCTCTCCTTGTGTGAAGGATCAATCACTTAGGGAGGGATCTTGCTGGGCTTTCTGACATGTATCCCTCGAGGTAAGGACTCTCCTCATCTCCTCTAATCTCTGTCTAGACTCCAGCTCTCCGTGCCATCGGGAATGTGGTCACAGGCACAGACCAGCAGACCCAGGAAGCCATTGATGCTGGTGCCCTGACTGTCCTGCCCCGGCTGCTGAGGCACACAAAGCCAGTGATCCAGAAGGAAGCAGCCTGGACCCTCAGCAACATTGCAGCAGGGCCTTCCCAGCAGATCCAACAGATCATCACCTCTGGGTTATTGCCACCTTTGGTGGAGCTGCTTGACAAGGTAAGGGATGGGCACAGGGCTGCTTCAGGAGGAACATGGGGTTCAGGAGACCTGGGATGGCTCATTTGTGAAGCACTTGGCCCCAGAGCCACTTGAGCAGGCTGTTTCAGAGCTGTTGAGATCCTTGGGACAGCCTGAGCATCCTGATTTGTCAGTACACCTGCATGGAAACATCCTGGAGCTGCCCTTGGCACCTCTGCCAGGTGTCCATGCATCACCCAAAGGGCTGGGAAAGCTGCATAGAAGGGAAATGGTTATCCTTGCCTCACACTCATCCTAGAGGGATACTAAGCTTGGGAGTGCCTTTGCTGTGCTGCTTTTCCAGGGTGACTTCAAGGCTCAGAAGGAGGCTGTGTGGGTAGTGGCCAACTTCACAACTGGAGGAACAGTGGAACAGGTGCTGGAGCTCGTCCGTTCCGGGGTCCTCAGGCCTCTGCTCAACCTGCTCTTGGCCAAAGACAGCAAAACCATCCTGATCATCCTGGACACCATTTCAAGTCTCTTCCTGGTGAGATCTGTTCGTCCTGGATGCCATTTTGAAATCCAAAGAGCAGCAAGGAGTGAACTTAATGCTTCCACTGTGTGTTTAGAACAATGACTCTTGATTTATTTTTTTTTTTTGGAGTAACATTTAGGCAACATGAAGTCTTTCCTTTCTTGGATACCCTTGGGCTGTCTAAAGGGCTTGGCAAGATTAAGTTGCTGAAGTGTTGCTCTTTATGCCCTGCTCACTGGTTTGGTTGTCTATCCCCAGCAAGGACTGGTATTCCACAGGCACCACAGTCACATCCCTGGCATCAGGAAAGGACCACAAATTCAGGGACTGGGAGCCTTTGGCTTGTAGATGAGGGTTGTAATTACAGAAAAGACCATCTCAGACCTGTTACTGATGTTCTGTTTTCCTGCCTGGCTTTCCAATGTTACAGGCAGCTGAGAAGTTGGGAGAGACAGAGAAGTTGTGTCTGCTGGTGGAAGAACTTGATGGTCTGGAGAAAATTGAGGACTTGCAAAACCATGAGAATGACATGGTCTACAGAGCTGCCCTGAACATCATAGAGAAATACTTTTCTGGTGAGGTATGTGAGCCCTTGCTACTCCTCAGCTGAAAATGTGAAGTTATTACACACTGGAATGGGGCACAGAGTTTAAGGATACTGGAAGAGGTTTTTGGAGGAGACCTCCACATGAACAGGGTAGTTCTTGCAGCTTCTTTCAGCTCCTTTTAAAGGTCTGTAAAAGCACCAAGTTGTCAGCCAATGAGTTGCACAACAGACATGGATGCCTTGATAGCATCTTGCTGCTGGAATTTAAACTGGGATCAGCTGGAGTTACTGCAGTTACTGATATGAATACCAAATGTGGAGAAGTTTCTTCCTTCGGAGCTGAGCTGGCTTGTCACTATGAATGGCAGCCTCCTACTCAGCTGATAACAGGGCTCAGGTTGCACTTGGATTACTTGACCCTTCTCACGGTAAGGAATCTATGGAAAAAGAGGATGGGACGCCAGCTAGGAGCTGCAAGAGTCCAATGACTGTTATAGATGCTATGCTTGGTCCTAGCCTTAGACTTGCACATGGGAAAACATCAGGGAAGAGGCTTAGAGGTCTGTCAGACCTTGGAGCTGTGGCTCAGTTTGGGTGTGAGCTGCAGCAGGGGGCAAAGGTCTGGTTTAGTCCTTTGCCAGAGCAGGGTCTGTGGGGCCTCCCTGTGGGAGGCTGTGGAGGAAGTTCCACACCAGCTCCTGCTGGAGGGGCTGGATGCCAGGAGAAAATCTCCCTCAGCAGTCCTGGCTTGTTGCTGTTCCAAGCAGGCCATTTAATTTCAGTGAGCTCTACCACTGCAGCCACTTTTTCCTTTTGCTTCTGGTGTCTGAGCCCAAAGGCTTGGCTGCTTTTGTGTGTGGGCTGCAGGGACACTGCAGCTTCAGGGTGCAGGAAGGCTTGGCCTAGTCTCCAGGAATTCTCTTGCAGTCAAACTGAGTTTAACAGATGGATTTTAAAAGGAAGAATAAAACAGAGTTGCTGTAAAAAGCTTAGGTTTATTCAAATGCACACCCTGTAAGTGATTGATATAATTCTCCTCCTAGGAGAATATAGACCTGGAGCCCCAGACTGGCCAAGGTGGGCTGTATGATTTCTCAGTGAAGAAACAAGACTTCAAGTTCTGAAGATGAAGCACAACACAGTTCTAAGCTGGTGGGTGGAGGTGCCTTGGAAGAGCTCAGACATCCAAACCATGAGGAGCAAAGATGCTGAGCCTTTTTACTTCTGAAACTTGTCAATAAATTGCACTTTTGTCTTTGTATCTCTTGCCTTTAATTACTCCCCCCCTCCTTTAAGCTGCTGTTGCAAATGGCATTTTTTCCCATAGTATCCTAAGGCCTTGCAGGAGTGTGTTGGAGCCCCAGGCATCTTTTTGAGGTGAAAACTTTCTTCTAAGTACATTAAACTGCATGAGAGCAACATCCGGCCACCAAATTCTGTGCTGAAGCTTCTAGGCTTGGCTTGGCGTGGCTGAAGTAGCTCTGAAAAACTTTGAGAAGTTTCACCCTTCTGCAGGCACCACCATTTCAGTGGGAAAGGAGTTGAGCCAGGGGCAGGTGGGTCACTGTCCTTGCTGTGTGTTACTTCACCTGGAAGCATTGGAGAGTGGATGTAGGAGCTGCTGGGTAAATGCTGGTCCTTTGGAAGGAAAGTGGTTGGAGGCAGTGTAGGAGCAATGATTCACTTCTGCTGCAGCTTCCCTGTTGCCATCCATCAGCCTGGAGCCCATTGATCTGGCTCTGCCCTTTAATTCCAAGGACCTGTATTTCAGGTTTCCATGCTCTGTCCCTGGCTCCTCTTCTCCTTCTCTCCAAGCTCTCCATGTGTGGTCTCCAGCAGAAGGATGGAGTTGAGCCCACAGTACAAAGATTTTGTGCTGTGGGTTCTTAACAAGCTCCTCCATCCTTGCAGTGTTCATGGCTCCCAGCAGACCCTTCCCCAGTCCTTTGCTCTCAAAGGCTTTCCTTAAGGCAGGATCAAGGAACAGCTTTTCCTCCCTGCTTTGGGGAGTTGGGCTCTTCAAAATGACCCTAGGTGGGCTCAGGGCTCTGCTTCCTCATGTGCAGTGGGAGGTGATGTGATAGGCAGCTTAATCTGGAGGGAAAATCTCCTCTTCAGGAAACAGAGACTCTTCTTCTGCCCTGGATTGGTTCATCTGAGGATTTATGCATTTCTCCTGCAGGCCACCCAGGGAAAAGGGAGTTGGTAGTGTAAATGTGTTCTCTGGGTACGGGTAGTAGGGTTATCACTTATTTAATACTCAAATACGGGGATCTGATGAAATGCCAAGTGCTTATTTCTTCCAGAACTATGGACTTCAAAACATGATACAGCACTGCCTGAACATGCACCTGAACCAGGGCTGGTGCTGCCTGGGCTCTGTGGGCTTCTCACTCCTGCCAGGACTGAAGGGCCACCTAGGACTGGCCACAGTTCCCTGGGTAAAATAAACATGAAGAAGCTGATTTGGAGACACAGAGCTGGGGCCTGGGAGGCTGCCCTGACTTTAGATTGTGGCCTTGTGTGGACCATCCCAGTTGGCTTTTCCCAGGGCCAGGCAGGGCTCCCCCTTACAGCTGCTTTTTGCTGATGCTCTGATAAAAAAAAATAAAGCAGGATAAAAAGAGAAATAGAAAATCTCTTGGCTTCTTTTTCCTGCGTATGCTGGCTGTAAACTTACGGTTGGTGGTGTTACAGGGAGCCAGGGGCCCAGAGCTGCTCCTTTCCATAGTTGTGTCTGTTGCTTAAAATAGGACAATGTGCCCCTTTTAAAGAGTGTTGGGATGTACCTGCTGTCTCCCCTGGCAGCTGGAGAGCTGGGCCAGTGCTGTAGGAGCACCAAGGCTCCTGTGTGGGTGTGTGAGTGACCTGCAGGCAGCTCCCTGCCTGGCCCAGGGGCTCTGCCCTCTCCTGCTCCTTGTCAGTCCCAGGCAATTGTAGCTCTGGGGCAGCAGAGGCATCCCCTTCTCCCAGTAGGATGGGAGGGGGTATCCAGGGGCACCAGCAAAGGGGGGATGCTGCTGTGCTTCCTCAGGGCTGCTCTACCTCCCTCTAGGGATGCACAAAAAAAAGTGTTTTTTCTAATTAAAACCTCCCCTGTCCTGGCCCCAGAGGAGCAGGTGGAGGATTATTCAGACTGGAAAAGACCTCCAACATCACCCACTGATTTCTATCAGCCCACTACCCCTTTAGTGCCACCTCTTCTCCTTTGAACACTCTCAGGAGTGGGGACTCTACTGCTGCCCAGTCTGTCACTGCTCGACCAGTAAAGAAATCTTTCCTAATATCTACCCCTGGCACAACCCAGGGCTCTTTCTTTTGCATTGTCACTTGGGTGAAGAGTCCGTTCCCCACCTGCCACCCTCCCATCAAGGGAGTTGTAGTCAATGAGAAGGTGCTGCTCCATTTCTGGAGATGGTAAAGGCACTGCTGCTGCCTGTAGTGGTGTTTGCCCCCAAATAAGACCCCTTTACATTCCTATGTTACCTACAATGCCACCTCCAGGCACCCCTATGCTCCCTCCATGTCCCTCCCCACACATCCTCCATGTCACTGTGAGAGCCCCTCTTCACCACCCCTATGCCAACCCCAGGCACCTCCTGTCACCCTCGTGCTACCCTGCATGTCACCCTTGTTCCACCCCTGACCTATTCACCCCCAGGTGCCCCTGTTTGCCCCTTTTCATCCCAAGACAGCCCTAGGCACCTCTATTCCCCCCTATGTCACTCCTCAGGTGTCCCCATTCTCCCTTATTTCCCACAGCCTGCTCCTTTTCTGCTCTGTTCCCCCATTTCCCACTATTCACTCCTATTCCCCCATTGCCCCTATCCCATCCCTTTACCCCCATTCCCCCTCTATTCCCCCATCCCATTCCTTT
>VWZU01001013.1:1083164-1132030 GCA_013397095.1 Sterrhoptilus dennistouni
GACCTCCCAGCCGTGCTTAACTTTTGTCCATCCTTTTTCTGTTCCGCTTCTACCTCTGCGGCCCGACGGAACCTCTCTGCGCTTTTGTTTATTTATATTTTTTTCCCGCCCCTCCGGCGTGGGGTGCCTGAGCCCCCTTGGGGTGACATAAATGTGAGGAGGGCGGGGGTTTGTCGCTGTCTCCCCCTCGTTTTCCAGCAGGTCAGGGCACGCTTCTCCTTCCCGGGGTATTTCCTGCGCCTTCTCCCATAGAAGGTGACACTCACCACCCCTCCAGCACCCTGACCCTACATGGGGTCCCTTCTACCCTCTTCCCGGTGAGGGTCCGTGTTGATGACTCTGCCCTGCGTTCTGCCCCTTGTGGGGTCTCTCCTGCCCCCTCCCAGTGTGGGGGGTCCCTGTGACACCCCTGCCCCCTCCCAGCCCCTTCCTGGGGTCTCTTCTGCCCGTTCCCTGTTTGTGGGCATCCCTATGATGCCTTTCCCGCTTTCCAGCCCTTTTCCAGGGTTTCCCTTGCTCCCTCCCTCATGGGGTATCCCTGTGTGCCCCCTCCCACCCCTCCCTTCCCCTTCGTGGGGTCTCCTCTCCACCTTTCCCAGGAGGATTCCCAGGGCCGCCTCTCCCACAGACTGGCTTTTAGCAAAGCCTTTCACAATTTGCCTTACTTGACTTTAATTAACAATCCCCCCCAACCTCCTGTGTGCCGAGGAGGATAACTCAGTTGCTAATGAGAAAATACCCATTTAGCTGCTTTTAGCTGGGTTTTTGTTTCTTTTTTAGCCTTTTTTTTTTTTTAATAATTTCTCCTCCTTCCTCTCAACTCGTTCTCACGTTGCACATTGTGGCATTCAACTTTGGAAGTTGCAGGAGGTGACACCCGGAGCTGTGTCTGTCCTGCCTCCGAGTGAGGCCTCTGGAGGGTTCATGGATGGATAAACCAATTTGTGTTGGACCCTGAAAGATCTGGATTAAGTCTTTTGGAAGCTGCTCGGGTCGATGCCGAGCCTGTTTCTTTAATGAGAAGAGACACAGTTCCTGTTTGTTGAGACTGCTGTGTGAATTATTAAAAAATAAGGTCCACTCCAGTCTTTCAAAGGCAGTAAGTGGATGCTTGGAGGTCACTTGGGCTGGAGAAGCCAGAGAGCTGCTCTGGGTGACCGGAATTGATCCCTGGAGGGGGATCTTCTCTGTGTGGGGGCATAAAGCTTTGGCAAATAATGAGAAAACGGTGCTGGTGAAACTGCAGTTACAGGTTAACTTGCTCCTGGCACATAACACACTCAGAGGCAGATCATAAAAAAATAAAAATCCTGGTGTTCTTTTAATCCTTTGATTCTGCACTGCTTGTGCTTCAGAAGACCAAAGTTTGTGGGGATAATGTAAATCTGAAAATCCTTTTCTTGGATGGGAGAAGGCTGAAAATATTTTTAGGTTGTATGAATGATGTTTGATCTGAAATGAGTTTTGTGGTGATGTATACCGAATGTCAGCTCAGTCCTTAATGTGGCTTATTTTTATGCAAGTCAGACAATAAAAATGTGAGTTAAGTAACTTAGGCCGTGGTCATAGCCCTTCTGAGCTGGAGGAGATCATTTAAATAACAGAGAGAAGCTGTTGGGTTTAATTTTAAAGGCTGAATGCTGCAGCAAAGTGCTTTTTTACTTTGAGCATACACTAGTCTTCTCTCTGAGCTGGGAATGTTTCCTGGAACAGGCTGAAGTTTCAGTTTATTGAGCAACTTGGTAGATTTATTTTTTATTACTCCCTATTTTTTAACTGTATTGAAGAAATCTCCTGCTTGCTCAAACACATCTTCTGTTTTCACAAGCAGGAAACCTGAGTGATGCGACAAAAATTGCTTTATTTAATCAGCAAATAAATTGCTCTGGGAGAGGTTTAGGTCTGGAATCGTTGGGCAATGCTGAGTTCTTGGCTTGGTTGGGACTGGGGTGCTGAGTTACCTGTTTCAAATAGCTGCAGCCAGCCTGGCTGTTGTTTTCCCATCTCCTTGGCCATTGGGAGATTTGAGCACATTTAAATGAAGACAGAGGACCTCGTTTGTTATGATTTACTACCTGCATTGTGTTTGCTATGATTAGGCACCATTGAAGTTTTGCAGCACTGAAAGTAGCAGTGTAAATACCACTGAGGATGCCTGTGAGCATCCCTGGGTGAATGGTGAGGGAACAGTGGTTGAATATCCTGTGATTTTTTTAAAGACATAGTTTTTTCCTCATCTGTTGTAAAGGTATTTGTGTTAGCAGGGTGTTGGGGTTATCTATGTGAATATATCCAAATGTTCTCAATCCTCTGATGATTACCAGAAGTGATCTCCCAGCTTACACAGAATGATGTCAGTCCAAGCCTGATGCAAATTGTAATGAAGTAAAATGGCAAATAATGCACCCTGTGCAAAAATACTAAGAACCTCAATATAACCATGAGTTGCATGATAGGTTAAAATGACTTTGTTGCCTGTGGATCTCAAATATGCTGATCTCCTGTCATAGCTCAGTTTCTCCTCTTCTTTCCACTAAAGCCTTTACCCCAGCTGGTGATGCAAGAGCCAGAGATACTCTGGCCTTGTCTCTTGTCCAGTTCTAGGCAAAGAGAAAACTTCCTGTTAAATCCATGGTCTCTTCCTATCTGTGCTGTCATCAGGGCAGCGCAGCAGTGGTGGAATTGCCAGCACAAGGATGGAAAAATAGAGTGATCCTGTGAGTTCATGTCCTTGCCAAATATGCTCAGGGTCTGCTGGGTCAAGGAGGAACACGATCCACAGGCCACGGGACCTTCCCTTGTTTTACTCTCATGTTTCTTGAAACCTTTGTTTGCTGCTGCTCCCTGGGGAAGTTCCAAAGGGTTCATCATCTCCAAGGCTTACACACGCCTTGCTCACACTTTTATCACGCACAAGCACTGGTGAGACCTGCAGTCTCGTTGTGTTGGGTATGGGAGACACCCTGATCCAGGTAGCTTGTAGGCAAAGGTTGCAGATGGAGCTGGAAAGTCCATGAAGAAGTGGTCTAAACATGGAACTTTACCAAAAAAGCTGCCAAATGGGTTCTGGTTCATTGGTTCTGCCTTTTTCAGTGGGGTCTCAGCTGAGGTGTTAAAAGCTGGCTGGCCTCTGGGACCATGGTCGAACTGAGGAAAGTTAAACATTGTGGTTCACTTCCTTGCTGGAGCAGGAAGAGGGAGGATCTCACATGTGTGGTCAGATGGCCATGTTGAGGACTGATGGCAAAACAGTTTCTTTAGCTGAGAAGCTGGAGTTGGTGTAACAGGAGGATCCAGATAATCTTCTCCAAGCACCTCACTTCACAGTGGTTCAGAGTCCTCAATTCTCCTTAGAAAACCTGGCCTGGGAAGGTTTGCTGCTCATGGTGGCAGTTTTGGAAGGCAGGTGTAGGTGAGAATCCTCCCAGGTGTGAGGGGTAAGAAAGTGCAGTGTCAGAAGCATCAGGGAGGAGTGAGGAAGACAGTGATGAAGCAGGTGGTTGGTGTGAGGTGAGAAAGGAGTCAGAGGGGATTTGTTGGTGACTAATTTGATTCCTGTAAGGAAGGTGGTTGTGCTTAGCAGCAGCAAAGAAAGGGGAAGAGGGAATAAGTGACACAGACAAGTATCCTGCACACACTTCCAGCTCAGTGTAGTCAGCCAGTTCAGGGAAGCCCCAGCCACGAAGCCTGGCCAGTTGGTAGCTGGTAAATGGGTGGCTTTGGGACTTTCTGCATTTGTAATTCAAGGAATCCATAAAAGAATACAGCGACTTCAAGTAGAAGATAAAACATTATGTTGTCATGAGAGCAGTGTTCACTTAGGATTGTTCCAAAGGCACAGGCTAAAGCGTGTCCCAAATATCAGGATGTTTTGCTTCCCTTTCATGACTAATGATCAGTGCAGCAGAGTTAACTGACTGATCAATAGCAACACTAATATTGGTGACCTGGACGCTTTGCTGTCCCGTGTTCAGGAACAATGAATATCTGTGTAAGGATCTGTCAATCAGACATGGTACATACATCATGGGCTGGCTGTAGCTTTATGGTTGGGCATCAGGACCACTGGTTCCAGGTGCAGAGCGCTGGGGCAGAAAGGCAGGAAGAGCTGGCTGCTCATCCCAGCCTCCCTGGCTGTTGGTATTTGACATTGTGCCAGCTTTGTGCCATGAGGGACACAGCGGGAAGCAGCAGTCGGGTAGCTCCGAATTTCTTTAGTGTGGTAATCTGGGAGTGTGTCGAAATGTGTGTCTCGGTATTTTTCCTGGTCAGGATTTTCTCTTCCCCTCCGTCTGCCGGGAGGGGGCCGGGCTGGGGCTGGGGCTGGTGCGGAGCTCAGCCGCACATTTCCTGTGTGATGCTGAGCGAGCCTCTTAATCTCCTTCTGCCTGCCTTCCCCACTGCCCTTGGGAAGCAGCAGCGTTTTCCTGGACGTAAATTCGTGGCTGTTCAGAGCCGTATGGGTAGGGATGGCAAAGAGGCTTGGGGCATGTAACTGACGACATTAAAGAAAATAAAATCTTGCTTTCATGGGAAGAAGTGGAGGGCACAGCCTTCACAGTTGGCCAGCTGACATTTTTGGGCTGCCAGAGTGGAAGTCCAAAGAGCAGCCTTTTCCTCTGTGCAGGCTATGAGGAGCAAGTCTCCTTTTTTGCTTCTCCCAGTAAGTCAGAGCTGTGCCAGCACCATTGTCCTGGTGGAAGTAAATTAAATCACCAAAAGGAGTTTGTTTGAATATTCCCCTCAGGCAGGGAAAGTAGAAACAATAACTACTTTATTCTTGACTTGAAACTTTCTTCTGTCAAATTGAATGTCTTCATATAAAGAAATGCAATTTGGGATGTTGTCGTGTAGTTCATGATTTCTCTTTTATTCCATACTGCCCACCAGTCTAAGAACAGTTTTCTTATCCATTTCTTGCAACAGCTTTATCACATTTCTAAGATTTTGTAGCATCATCCCTTCTGTTTTTGTTTCAAAATTAATCATCAATTCCAGGGAAATACAAGCAGTGTTGAATTTCTCAGTGAGGAGGTTGCTCTTATTCCACAATTTTCTGTGTGCTGGGTCGAGGAACTTCACTGACAGCAGCTCCAAGGCTGCTAAAATTGCCACTGTAAATAAAGATCAGTGAGCCCCCTCAGTTGTTCCTGAGCTTGTTCCCCTCAGTTGTTCCTGGAGGTTTAAAAAGGCTGGAACAGAATGGAGCAGTACATCTTGGAAATACCATCCATGTGTGTGGTTTTCAGAGGCTTACCTGGATTGCTGCCCACCTTGAAGCCAGTCCAGTTGCCATGCTTTAGAGCTGGATTAATCTGGTTGGATTACTTGCTGCTATTTATGGTTCTTGAGTCAACTACTCACTGCTGTGTTGGTTTGGGCTGTCTTGGTGGAGGCAGCAGGATAGAGCAGAATGGTTTGGATAAGATGTGGATAAATCAGTTGGTTGGGTGTGAAGTTTAGGTATGAACCCAGCAGAGCAATTCATGTAAGACTTCAGTGACGGGAAAATTTAAAAAAAAAAAAAAAAAAGGCTGGAAGAGATGTTCTGTCTGCCATCTTTTTCCCCAAGTTCAGAATGGAATCTTTGTTGTTGTTGTTACATTTCTCTATTATTATTCTTCTGGAAATAGTTAAAATATTATTATGAGAAGGACTAAAGTCTGGAATATCACTGAAAGCTTTGATATTTTCTGTATTTTTCATGGAAGCAGATGCTGATTTATTCCTCCAAAGTGAAATAAACTGTTACTGCAAATGGTTTGTGCTTTCCTGTACTGAGAGTTGCCAGGGCAGAGAGGAGTCAGTGCAATCTTGAGTCTGGAGGTTGACAACCATTGTGTTGTGGATCTGCCCAGCTTTTGGAGAATGTCTTCACTGAGGTCTTACTATGGTCCTTGATTCTTTGCCATCCCTGGGTACCTCTGTGAGGACAGACCTACAGTTGAGTCACTTCCAGCTTTTTTCACCTGGGTATCATCTGACATTCTCTGCCATGTCTGTTGGCAAGCCTGAGTTCAGCCTGCGGGCGGCTGACATGGAGCACTTGTATTATGGCTGGTGGTGAGGAAGCTGCTGCTCTGACATTGTGATGTTTCAGGTGCTTACAAATGAGTTCCTGCAATACTGCTGCAGTAACTCAAGATGTTATCTCCTTCCTGGTCTGCTGACCCTCATTGCCAAAAATTTGTCACCTGCCCCGAGAAAGCTGGTGGAAGAAAACCTCTGCTCGCACTTCAGCTGCTCCAGTGCAAACTCATCTTCCCTCTGTAAGTCGAGCTCTGGGACTGAGACTCAGGTGCTGAACATTGAAAAGCTCAAGGGTGTTTGGGAGTTTTTGGGAGAGAAGATCATCATGTGTTGGGAGTTTTTGGGAGAGAAGATCAGAAGAGACATTAGTGATTGCTTAAACCACACAGCAAGTGTGTATATCTCAATTTTAAATTATTTATGTAAGTATTAATGTAATAAAAGAAGAAAGCTGCATATAAGTTTGCTAAGTGAGGCAGTAGGTCAATTAGCATTAAGATGCTACATGTTTTTAAACTTGGTTTCACATGTGTTTAAGGGGAAATTCAGTAATTTATGAGAGAGGGTCCCTGGGGATATTTTACAGTTTTCTATGTCTGGGAAAGTCATAAAATATAATTGGAGAACATAGCAGAAATGATGGAACTTTTTCTTCGTCATACTCTCTTATGAACTGGCAGCTACATGGTGGATATTTGGGGGTGTAGGATGATAAATCTGATGATGCTCTAGTTGAATTGGCAGAGTAAGCATCCATGCTGTTTCAGAAAGAATCTCTCCACAGGGCTGTAATAGCTTGATGCCTTCCTCTTCAGTAAGTCATTTTTGTCAAGTTAAAGGCCAAAATTCAAACTGGCTTGTTGTCAAGGACACTAAACACAGCAGGCAAAAATCCCCAAGGCTACCCAATTCCCAGCATAGATAGATAAAGCTGGCAGAGCCTGCTTTACTCGTCTTCCCCTCCCCCGGAAAAATCCTCTTCCCTGGTTTTTTTTTTCTGGAGGATATGGGCACTATTCCGCATACTAATACAATTTAGCAGAAAGTATTTGAATGGAAGGTTTGTTCATCTGTTTGTGGCTAAAACAATCCATTATTGTTTGGGAGTAATGGAAAAATAGTGCACAGTGCCTGCAGTGAGCTCTCGGTGCTGCAGGCAGCCGTTCCAGCTGTGCTCACCTCGCCACAGCTGGAGGGAATTGTCCTTGGCACAGCGGCGGCCCCGGTGAGCACCGGCCCCGCGCCTCAGCCCTCGTGGGATGGAGCAGCTCAGATGGGTTAAGCTCATAATCCTAAACCGTAAGAAACGATGGAAAATCCTGTGGAACTGGACTTTGTACCAGCTTCCCATTTTACAATTGGGGTCCTGGTTCCTGGGGCTGTACAGCAGTTCAGGAATGAAGGGCAGTGTTAAACCGCGCTGTCGACTTCAAGGATTATTGGCCACTGCTCTGCCTGTGGTACTCCAGGAGTGCTGAGTGTCCCTGAATGTCCTCACCAATGTGCAGTTTTAACCATGGTTGGGTTTTTTTGAATGGTGGATATTTATTTCCCAACTCATTATGAAGAAGGTCTGCTGAAGAAAATTTGTTTCTTTTTTTTCCATAGGTAGCCTGCTATTATCCTTCTCTTGTGGTTTTTGCTTTCATAGGTAACCAGTAGCAGGAAAAGAAATATTTTTGATTTAGTCTTTTTTCCTCAAGTTGATGAGATCTTTGTAGATACATTTCATTATTTGGAGTAAAATGGCATTTCTGGATGAGTGAATTAGGAAAAATAGCGTTTTCCTTGACCTTTTAATATGTTTACAGTTTTGTCTTCCTTAAATATCTGCCCATTTCCTCTCATAATTAGACTAAAATAAAATGGTTATGTATTTATCAATTTAAAGTTTCCATACCTTGTTTATGTCACAAAGTAGCAAATTAAATTTGCATGTGTTAAATTCTAGGCTTCAAATTTATCTCCCTGATGTTTCCAGGACAATATTAAAAGCTCTCCTTTGTATTTTTCTCCTGAAAATAAAGGTTAAAACGCTGCAGACAGTTGCCTTTCTCATTTATACTGGAAAATAATTTATTTATTTTGGCAACTTGTCACATCAGTCCGGACTTTCTTTTTTCATGGCCCTGACCTTTCTTCTTTGCATGCCAGATTTGGTCTGTGTTGCACCCCCAGAGCCAACCGGACATTGCAGCAGCAAATTCAATCCCTGTGGTCAGTGTTTTCACATTCTTTAGTACATGGGGTGTATGACCTGAAAAGTTTGTTGGAAAGGAAACATCTTCAGAAATACATGTGCTCTGTTTTCCTGAAGAGCAAAAGGAAAAAAAAACCTAAAAGTCCAGACCAAAAATGAACTGAGTGTATGGATTGTACTGTTACTTTAACAGGATTTTTTTGACTACACAAGTGCAGAATTTAGAAAAATGAAGAATTTCAATTTGATTCAGACTTGCTGTGATTGATGCATTTCCCAGGGAATCCTGGTTCTTTGTCTTTGCAGCTGATGTGTCTTGGTTCCTTTCCCATATGCAGACATTTTTATAACGGTATGGGAACTTCACTTTAACTCAGAATTAAAATATCACATTTTACAAGTGCAAGTCTAATTAGCAGATACCTCGTTGTTGCTCCTTTAATGTTAATGGGAAGATAATCCATTACATTTGGTAAACTTTGGGTTTGCAGTTGAGTGGGTGAGTGGAAGCTAAAGGTCTGATGTCAGCCTTTGAAAGAGAAATTGGGTGAATTTTCTGAGCTCTTGAACTAATACTTACTTCAGTGCTTTATATTCCAAGGAATTCCGAGCAGTGTCTCTCATCTCTCTTTCTTAAAAACATCTGCAGACAGGTAATGGCCACATTAAGTACTGCAGTGGGCACGTTCATATCTCATGTGTCTGTAAATACCCTGCTGAGCAGATCAGAGAGAGCAGAAATGGCTTAGTGAAAAAAAAAATAATGCCTGAAATGCTGTGGCTTTTGGAATTGGCAGGGAATTGCTGTGTATCTAATTTTTCATCTCCCAGCTATCGCTTATGTAAAGCTTTTTTATGCTGTGATCGGCTGATGCATTTAACCCACCCCTGAAATTGTTTTTAACCAGAGCAAAAATACTTCTGCTGAGGTCCCCCTTGCACAGATGAGTGGTGGAATAAGGTGAGGTGAGGTTAAAAGGCAGAAGTGAAGTTAGGGAAGCCAGAAGGTGCCAGAGAGTGGTTCAGCTGTGAAACAGCATGGTCCTTCAGCCTCTGAATGTTCTGGAGTCAAGAAGGGCATCAGTACTGAACTCAGGCTTTAATGACTTTATACAACTTGGTAATTGTGTGATATAACCAAGTTCTGTGATGTAACCACACTCAGATTTAAATCTCTGTATCTTTTCCCAGAGATCCCATCATTCATTCAATAATCCAACATTAAATTTGCCTCTGGAAAAGCCCAGGGCGTAGGAATAAATGTCTGGCTCTTTATAAGAGTGACTTCTTCATATTGGGCAATAATTAACTAAAAATAGTACACTGTGTGTACAGCTAATGTCCCATAATAGGAGCACCTACGTCTTTTATTCCTTCTTTCCAAGAATTTTAGCACGTTTCATGTTAATAGACTTCTTTCAAGATGTATTAATTAATGTGTCTGTGCTCATTTATCGAGCTCTGTGTGAGACAGCCCGACACTGGCCTGCAACCCCTGGATCTGCTGAGGGTAATGTAATCAGCTACAGTACTTGTGCTGTACCAGCCCTAGAAGGAGATCTAGAATGAGACTTTGGCAAACAGAAGAAACATGTAAATAGGTGCTTTTCTGTGTTGTGTTCTTTAGTTTAAAATTAAATACCTCCTTGGAGTTCCAGGTCTGTCTGGTAACAGGATAAATAACACTTCAGTATAACCCAGCAGCTTGGCTTGGACTTCCAGTCAGAGTCATTTCTTTTATAATTTTTTTTTTTATTATTTGTGCAATCACAGAAGTAATTTGACTTGCTACAAATAATTTTTTGATAAGCTTCAATAGAAATTAGCAAACCAGCCATCAAATGGGATTTATAAAAAGTTGCTTGGGAAAATGTGTTGTAAGTAGTCTGCAATTCAAGGCATTTCCTTTGCAGGATGCTTATCAAGTCTGCATGTGCTACTTCCAAATTGAACTAGAACGTAGATGAGAGCTATTTTTGATAGAAAGAGGGGCAAAAAAAGAAAATAAAGCCCAGTTGGAAAGTAGTAACAGGTTTTTTTCTCATTGCCTTAGGATGTAAATCCTGCAAGTGTGCAGAGAGAAAACAAACTTTGAAACAGCCGAAGAAAACAGATTTATCTGTGATGTTTGAGATGATGCTGGTAGTGTAGACGTGATTGAAATAGTCATTGTAGGAGTGGTGAGTAAATACACCAGAAGCTTTTGGATAAACTGACTTCTCTTGCTGCTTCATGTGCCAATTAAAGGCAAAATGTCCTGCTTGTTTCTGGGCTGTTCCTTCCCCAGGAAGGCCGTATCAGGAGGAGCAGCCGCTAGTTTTGAGGATTGTCGTGCTCCCAGATGCCAATGTAGAGCTCTTCTTTTATGCCCTGGATGTGGTTGCTGGCCTCTCTGAGCTATTGGAATTAAGATGTTGCAAGACAGAGGGGGAAATTATCCAGCAAATACTTTTGTGAGGATTTCTTGTAGATTATTCAGTTTTTCAGCCTTTTAGTGTTTCACAAATCAGCAGTGAAACCTGGAATGTGGAAGCTGTCTACACTTTTCAGGACAAAGTGCTGCCTTATTTGACCATCAGGCTGATGGATAAACTTACAGGACAAGCTTAATCTTTTTTTCCAGACTGAAAAATTACCAGGCTGAAAAGGGATCTCACCTGTCATTCTCCTCTAACTAATTTTTGGCTTTTCATCTGACTTAAGTCAAATTTGATAAAGGCAGAGACATTAAGCATACCAGGGCTCAAGACTCATGGGGATGAGGAGCTTGGGAGAGCAAATCCACCCTCCCGTGGTCTGGCAGAGTGGTCCTGGTCCCAGCCCTGTGTACAGGAGATGTGGAATGAGCAATATGGGAAAGTGAGAGAGGAGCTCTGAGGTAGGAACGGAAGGGAAATACTTGAATTAAGCCCCACACACTGATAGGTAAACCAGAATTCATGAACTGCAGTGAGAGTGTTTGGGGGTTTTGTTGGCTTCCCCTCCNAAAAAAAAAATAAATTTAACATTCTCTGAGGCAAACACCCATATGGCTTTATCAAGCACCTGTAATAACACTCCCTATATGTTTGTTTGGATTTAGGGGTTTTGTTTTGCCTTTTCACCCAGCTGAAAGTGTGCCTTAATTCCTCACAGAGCTTCAGCTGCGCCCTGCGAGCACGTCGCTTCCAGCACCAGCCGCTGCATCAACCTCCTACTGGCATTTTTTAATTAAAAGAACAGCACTATCACTTCAAATTAGTGCCACATAGCTTATTGGAGTAAGGAGTGAAATGGTGTTTAAAGATTTTTCTCTCGTGGAAATTCTTTATTAAAATTTGCTCTCTTTTGGGTTTATCAGTAGTTTGTCATTCAGTGCTTGGACAATATCTGATTCTGAGGTGTGCAAGTCCTCTCAGTGATGTGAATGCAAATAAAAGGTTGGCTTTTAATATCTCAACTATTTGATAAACAAGAAGCACCTTCTTCATAAAAGCAAAGCAACCAACATTATATTATTTTATGATCCCCACAAGAGCGAGTGTCAGCCTGTTTTTCAAGAGTGCATGCCCTGTGTGGAAAAGGTAGTGAAGAAATATGTATTTCTAGGAGCTTCTGTGCCATGAACTGTGAAGAGCTGTTTTTGTAATCCTGTTCAGTGAAATTGTTAGGCCTCCGTTGTACTAAATTACTTGTGCGAGCAAGGAATAGATCCAGGGGGAGGTAGCCCTAGTGAGAATTTTCCTCATACAGCATTTCATTTTGTCTGGAATATTAGCACTGTTAACCATCCATGCGAAATGTAATGTATTCAATCTATTTAATCAATTTAAAGTGGAAAGCAAGTGTCTTAGGCTTTGAGTGAACCAGCTGTCCTCATGTACTGAGTTTTCTAGATATTAAGTTCTGGGCTTTGGATATGTTAATATAGTAGTTTGGTGAGGAACTTTTTGTTTAAGAGAACTTTCTTCATATTTTTTTTTGCAGGATGCTGTGACTGACTGGTATCACTTGCATAAAATCCTGTGTCTGAATATGCATTAAGGTTGTATAGGAAGAGGCATCGTATTTTTTCCTTCAAGCTCCAGTTTATTTATGTAATACCTTTGATCAAGGTATCTCAGAGCAGTAGTGGGATTGTAATTTATTGATGTAATGGACACTGACATTTTGTACAAGGAAAATGGCAAACAGGTGCTGTTGATAGGCAAAGTGATGAATGTGTAATGTTGAAAGAATTGTGACCAAACGTCCTGGTTGAAATAATGCACTGAAACATTTTCACCCAGATCCCAGTCTTTGTGACTGCAGATTCACTTGGGATTTGAAAGACAGGTTCCTTTAAAGAGTAGTTTGCAAGTTGTTAATAAAAATCGCCCATGGGAGGAAGGTCCACATATATTGTTGTTAAGCCACTATTGAGAAACTGATTTTGCAATGAAAATGTTTATTTGTTTTGAAAGAAAAATCTGTGCTAGAATGCTATGCATGCTCTACTTATCTGTTTTCATTCTAAACTCTATTTTTATTTTGCTCTCTGCAGCCAGTCTGTAACTAAAACATTCCTAGCGTCCTTTGGCTGGAGATTCAGTCAAGGACTTCTTTATCCTGCTTTCAAGAAGATGATTGCAGTCTCTCTTGAAGCCTCTCCAAAGGAAATTTCCTTCTTTAGTGGATAAGGTGACAAGGAGGGAAGTCACTGCTTATGGTCCAAAGGATTAGTGACATCCTCTTGTTGTTGTCATGTCCTGCCACGCTGAATTGGACAGCAAATGGAAATATTTTAGCACAGCTACAATGGCACACGATGAGAGTTGGAGCCACTCAGTGATGTTAATTCTGCTTGAGTTCCCCCAGCTCACGAGCTGGCTGTTAGCAGAATAATGTGGATAAATGTTTTGTGGGCTCAGAGGAGAGGGGCTATGTCCATGTCCGTGGGCAACAGACCTCCCTCCCCACCTCCCCATCCAATCGAAGGGTATTTGCCATCACAGATTGGATTTTCTTGCTCAACCAGGGATTGGCTCTGACCAGTATGTTTGTTTTGTTGTTCATCCCTGGTGACTGTCAGTAGCACTTGGCTGAATAAACAGAGACTATTGATCAAATTTGAAGTCATTAGCTTGGCAGTTTAAATAGATGCTGGCCTATATGATTAGAACAAGGGAGTAACTCATAGGCTGATACAGCTTTATTTGGAATAAAAGCCTTCTTGTCACAGAGTCCTGTTTGGTGCCATTCAGATCCCAGTTTTGTTCCTCCCTTAGGTCATGCAAGAATGAGACATTTTGCTTAAAATACCTAAATTGAAGAGGGTGGCTTTGCTTGTGTAAGAGAGCGATAACACGGATATAACAGGGATCTGCTGAACTTCGGTACCAGTTGGAGATCAGGTTTGGAAGAAGGGGGTGCTGCTACCATGAGGTTACTGGCTAACCACATCCAGCAAGGACTTGCTCTGGGAGGAATCCTGTTCCAGGCCACCAGCTCTGAAGCAGCAGCAGTGTTTGATTGTCCATCTTGCTGCTCAGCTGAGAGACACAGGGCTGTGAGATCTGGGTGTTTACACCCAGACACCACCAGTGATTAATTACTTCTGAAGGAAATAGTTTGCTTTTAGTGGCTGCTGTGGTGCCATGTGCCCAACAGCCTTCTCCATCATTTGAACATTTTGGATGGAGCATTTTGCTGAGGGAGCTCTGGAGGATGGGCAGTGCTGTGTGAATGCTCCAGCACGGAGCAGCACTAATCTCCTTCCTGCCAGCCCGGTGCTCCTGAGTCACAGAGCTGCGTGTCCCTCGAGAGTGTGCACATCCAGCACCGGGGCACACTCGGATTGACCCACATTTCCTCAGGCACTGCAGCAGTCACGTGCAGCTCATTGCCAGGAAATCAGATGAGAACTGATGTAACTCACTTCATCCAGCCTTTACCTGGCCCGGGCCAAAGTGCTTGTAGGGATTTACCACTTGTGTGACTAATAGGTGATTAGGTGGGTTGGAGGGAGTGTGTCTACGTGCTTCTTGTAGACAAGATTTATCCTGTAGAATTGGCAGCACCAAAAAAAGTCTCTTACGCGTCATTCTCTCATTGTAGTTTTTAAATGGGATTGGTTATTAAGTCAGATTTTCTTCCTCTACATAAAAGCTTTCATACTAATTCCTTGGAAAGTTTGTTACTTAAGGATGTTTTCCCTGTGACAGCTGGACAAATGTACTGTAGAGGAAAACAATGATTCAGTCCTAGAGTAATAAAAGAACAAAAGTAGGTGAATGAATGATAAAAATTTGGCTTCACAAAGCTATTAATACCTCTGTAATTGCAGTCTTTTTTTGGAACAAGCCTCATTTCTGTCCCATTCTCCTTCGCCTCTGCCACAGCTTCCTTATTCTTGCACATCCGCTTGCAGTCCCCCTCCTTCCCCAGTGCCACCACTGTCACCTCCCCACGTCCCTCCCCGGGTTCAGCAGGGCTGGCACAAGGCCCGGGCTAATAAGCCCAGACAAGCTGATTCCCTGGAAGGTGTCCAGGTGGCTGCTCACCTTTTAGCATCAGTGCCCTCCACAAACACAGGTGTTTGGGGCTGCCTTGTGTTTTTTGTTTGTAAACAAGGAGAGATGGAGCTGAGTGCTCTGAACAAATGAGAAAATAGACATAAAGACAGTGGAGAGCGATTTGTAGCCTCTTGGGCGGATGTTAGAAGAGATTATAACAGGGTGAACAATCACAAAGCAAGCTATTGGAGATTGAAAAGACTTCCAGGAGTTAAAAACAATATTGTAAAACAGCTGATGTACCTGATTCAAAATGAGAAAGGATGCCAAGAATTTAATTTGGGTGAACACAGTTTTTCTTGTCTCTTCCTGTTTTTAAACTTTGCACCTTTATTTTAGCTTTTGTATGAGAAATTAAAGTAATTGTTCCACTTTGTAGCTTGGCAATTAATCAGCCTGAATTATTTTTTAAAATTCTACCTGGATGGTCAAGGTGTCATTTTTCCCATTTTTTTGCACACATCTCTTGAATCGTCTGGAATCTGACGGATGTAATTTGAATATGGAATGGTAATGAAGACAAAAATAGATGTGTGCAAGAGCTGGTAACAAGGAAACCATCAAGAAGAGAAGTCAGTGGAATGTTTAATTCCATCTAGTGTGGGCAGTTTTCCCTCTAAGACATTAAAAGCATTTATACCTCAGTACTAAGATCCAAGTTAGGATCAAGACTTCATTTATTATGGGCCATTAGGCTCTGCCACTTCTTTCCAGCACCAACTCCATCTTGATGATCCATATGTTTGTTATCCTCAGGTTGATAACAACAGCCCAGGGAGCTCTGGGAAGAAAGAAGTACTTGGGAATGAATTCCAGCTGGTTCCGTTTTTGGCTTGCCGCTCTCTAAGTAGCCTAGAACAAAATGAACTCATGGCTCTGGGCTTTTGTGCTCCCTTAACTCTTCACTGAATGTGGACTTTCACTGCCCTGATTTTTAAGTCAGCACTTGCTCTGGGTCAGTTCAGAAAGAGCTGCTCCATCTCATGTGTTTGTTACCATCCTACCTCAAAGCAAACAGCAGGTCTGACAATAAGGAAGGCAAAAGCTGTAAGAGCACAAAAAAGTTTCTTTGGCAGCAAGGCCCATGGCTTTGAAAAGCTTTACATGAGAAGACTTGAGGCTTTTTATGTTTCTATCCAAACATGCCAAAAAAGCACTCGGCATACCTCAGTTAAAATCCAAACATGGAAAACCCCAAGATGTGCTGGAAATCAGGGAAAGTTTCTGAGGCATTTGTTAACCTGAGGTATGTGCTGGTAAAGCAGTGATATGGTGCTGATGCCTTACTTGAAAGAAAGAATGCTTCTCATTTACTTGCAAAAAAATTGGAGGTGTTGACTGTGCCTCTTGAAAAGTTGTCCAGTACCTGCTGGAATTTGTCCTGCTAGCAGTTTACTGAAGTTAGCAGTGCCAGAAGAGGTGCTTGGTAAGTGTTACTCTTTGCAATGGATTTTGAGCTACTGCTTGTTACAAGATTTCCAGTTATTAAAGAAATGGAAAATGAGTCTGTGTTATACTGAAGTCAGTTAGGCCCAGTGCAGTGTTTGGAGGTTTCTTCTTTCTGTGTATGTAGTAGCCTGTAGGCCAAATTTTCCTGTGGAATTTCTGTATTGAAAATTCTTCATTCAGTGTTTCAGTATGAATGAAGAAACCTGGATTCTCGAACACTGTGACCACAGTCGTCATCAGTGTTTCTATACCTTTCTTTATGAACTTCTAAAAATTACTCCGGCAAAATTTGTTGGTTGTATTTTCAGTGTTTTTAAAATGGGGATTTTTTTCCCCCCTTCATTTTGCTGGAAGTTAACATCAGCAGCTTCCTGGGTCACTGAAGTGATTCCCTTGCCAGCTTCCTGCTCTTGGTTCACAAGGAAGCTTCAGTTTAACACTGAGCTGAGCAGTCCAGAGCCAAAGCTGTATATTGAGCACTAAGGCAGCGTTCCATGTGGATTGTTTAACTACAGCTCTTTTACTGATACATTTAAGCCGCATGGGATGAACTAATAGTTTACATAGTTTACAGCTTACACGTAACTTAACGCCATTCATTTTTTGAATAATAATGTTCTTGCTTTTGAGCAATCTACTTAGCGCTTGATGAAAACCAGACATTAATTTTGTACTGTTTATTAAAATACCCCAATTGGAAACTTTTGTTCTTGTAAAGTTGATTTTATACCTTATTTAATTGCAGTAAGATATCAAAGAAGTCAAATACTGGTTTTGTCTGGAAAAACAAATCTCAGTTTTAAATTGAGATGGAAAATGTGTTAAATTATTTTTTTTCCTCCTTTACAATCGTGCTTAACATTCAAACTACTTTGTTGAAATACTGACACTACCTGTATGTGAAGGAATGTAAATACCAGCCAGTCTTTGGAGATGCAAAACATATGTTTTATGTTTTAAACTGAGAAATCTGCTTCGTTTTAGCTTGGAAGTTGTAGACCTTTTGGTGTTCGACAAAAATTCAGTGTTTCTATTGAACTGTTGCTTGGCTGTATCTACTCAAACTTTGCCAAGATTTTCTGTACCAAGGTTTCTTCTTTCACAGGTTTCATGTGTTCTGCTGCAGCAGGTCAGACTCCTTTCTGCTTTCTGCGTAACAAGCAGCTCTTCCGAGAAGAGACAATATTTATATATTGACCCGGAGATAGTCCTGGCTTAGAAAGTACAAAAGTCGTGTGTTGTGTTCCTGACATTTCAAAAGCGTTTTGCTCCGTGGACAGGACCCCAAGGCTGGGTCTGGTTTAATTGGTGTGAGTGCTTGTGCATTCTACTAGTCGTAGTGCTCAGTTAAGTACCCGCAAATGTGTTGCTTCTGGTTTAGGTCTCTCGTTCTGCACTTTCTCCTCCGTTATAAAGCAGCAGAAAGCAGTTGTGCAGGTTTTCCTTACGGAGTTAGGAAATGAAGGGCTTGTAAAAGCTCAAAGTCCATTAATTGGATGGGGTTTTGTGGGGGGAAAAAGCTGCTGTTAGTACAGAAACATACTTGTAACTTGAGTCTCACAAACTGCTTATAAAACATGCAGTTGTAGCAGTGGTCTGGGTAGCCCTGGAGAGAATATCTGGGAAGAAGAAATTTCTGTGTTTTGTAATGAATGTAATATTTATTGGAAAAGCCTTTTATGTACTGAATTAGTAAGCAAATGATCAGCTGCACAGGAGAGTCCTTCTAGGCTTCTTTTTGGTAATGAAAATAAGGCGTTGAAGGCTTTATACCTTGAACTTATGAAAGTGGAGATCAGAGACGCCTTAAATGAAACACACCTCCCTGAAATGCTGACTGAGCACAGGCACCGTTCTCCGCTACAGGAGTGTCAACTATTTCATACCTAATTTATGCCTCAACAGTGTCTAAAGCATTCAGGGTTTATTTTCTGTATTTGATTTTTAATTTACTGTTGTTCACCTCACATTTTCCTGAGAAACAGGTTCCTATATCTGAACATTTGGACAGGATTTCTATTAAGGACCTTTTGTTACTAGGACTCTGGGATTAGGGCTGGGTTTGAGCTCAATCCCCAGCTCTGCCTGGGACCTGCTGTGAGCAATGTTGGGATGAGAACAGGGTCCCATTAGGTGCTGACATTTTTAGGTATTTGAAAAAGGTGCTTTGAAACCTCTGTGGTGTTAAAAGTACAAAATATTTTTGGCGATCTTAGTAAAATTCAGTTTGGAATCCGAGTTATGAGTGCATGTGGGTGGAGGAACATGTTTTTCATGCTTTAGGAATTTTTTTCCAGATGCTTTTGCAATGCTTGGGTAACTGAAAAAGCAAAGTATTGAGCTTTCAGCATGGATTTATTCCTTAGTTTTAATGCAATTTGAGAGAATTGAGCCACATAGTTTCCTGGTGTGTTTTTAGCTTTATTTTGGTGATGATGTCGCACAGCTCATGTTGTGTCTGATCCAAAGTGTGAGCACAAGAATGTGCAAGGTGTGCAGATAAGTCTGTCTGGATAGACACCACTTGCTTGGAAATATGAATTATTCAATGCAAGTGCACGTGGTTGGAAATGCAAAAGACTGAATAAGGGAAGAATTCCAGAGCTGTGTTGATCCCAGTAACTGTAACTTGCACAGTGAAGTGTGGAGCAAATGAAAAGTTCATTTCATATTTCCAGCAGGATTTTTTGCATTGAAATTGTTTTGTTTAGCTCTCAGCTAAGAGGTTGTATTTGCCCTGAGAACAGCATATTATTCTGTGTGGAATTTCAACAGCAATTCCTGAGGTTTTTACAGATATTACTGTATCTTGCTAGTGTATGTATACCGAAGCTGATGCTGTAGCTGAAGCCTGGGTGTATCCTTTGTTTTCAGGAGACTGTTTGGGGACACTTTAACAAAGCAAAAACTTGACTGAATTTGGAAAATCTCTCCTTAGAAAATTATTGTCCCACTTGGCTGTGATCCTGGGAGATGTATTGGTGGGGGTGGAGGACTGAGTTTTAGAAACCATACAGTGGGTGTAAATTACATTATGTTCTCTTAACATATTTCCTGGTGAGGCTGTGTAATTGATGGGGTGTTCTTGGGAATGGCTGTAAAATGGTGACAGCAATAACTGACTGAGCTCTTAAATTCCAGTTCTCACCGAAACTGGTTGTGCTGTGGACATGTTTGGAGACAGTCAGCAAAGAGAAAGTGGAAGGGATGTGAGGGAAGACAGAGCTTCAAGGGCATCTTGGTGACAGAGGAGGTGTCACCAGTTAGGGTCTCACTCTTGCCCCAGCATCTCTGGCTGTATTTCCTACATCTGAGAAACCACTGCAGGGCCAAGAGGAACAAGTAGCTGTTGGTAGTGAAAAGCAGTCTGTGAAAGGTTTGCCCTAAAAAATAAATTTCAAAAGAAGAAGCACCCATGGGAAGTACAATTTGACTGGCACGTGGGAGAGATAAACCCCATGGGCAGGTTCTGCTTTCAGAGCTGAGGGTGTATCTGGAAGACTCGAGCATTTGGAGGATACTTGGGCTTTATGTCTGTCTAGGAAATGGGGAACTGTGTGGAGGGTATGACAAGGCTCTTGGCCTGGATCACAGGGAGGCATTGCAAAGTCATAAGAAAACTGAGGCAATAGCTGGGATTTAATGGAAGATTTAATCTGAGAGGTAACCTTTATCTCAGGTATTTGTTAGGGGTGAACAGAGGGGAAGAAGAGAGAGAAAAGTTGATATGAGGAATAATTGATAAGCTTATTCCCACATCTGATTTGTGCCTTTCTGAGATTCTGTACATCAGAATTAATTCAGCTTCCTATTGATCTCCCTTTTTTATTCCTGCAAAGTTCTTCAGCTGATTCTATAACTCTTCAGTGTTTCTACAAGTTTTCCATCTCAGTCAGTTAATTTTTAAACTCGCTTTACTGGTCTCGTGCTGCGCACAGTCTCAGTTAACAGGGAATTTAATGAGTCTTGTTCTTCCAATAGTCCTGTGCTGGGTTTTTCAATGATTTATATCACTGAGGGCTAGGTTGGCCCTTGCTGGTTGTATGCAAAGACTTATTGTTGGAGAATTTTTCAGTTTGAGTAATTCTTAGGAATGGAGATGGAGCTCTTGTGTTTTGTCAACCTGGTTTTGTTTGCAGTAGGAGAACTGCCTCTCATTCGTGACTGGTTTCTTCTCAGGTAGGATGGAATTTTTATTTCTGGCTAAGTAGATACTTTAATGACATGTTAATGGACTAATAAAAATGGCTTTTTCTGGGTGTGTGGTTTTTTGAAGATCTCTTCAAAGTTGTCTAGTGTTTGCAACTGGCTACACGAAGCCAAGTTCCAGCCCACGAGGAGATCATGCCTTGAAAAGAGGCTTTGATTTTTACTGCAGCCTACACAAAAGGGCCACAAAAAGGGTTCATGTATCAACTCCAGCGACTCTTTGAGAATTGAGGGTTTTATAATGAAGCCTTGCTTTAATATGGTAGTCAAGGTCTGGTTTAGCACAGAGTTGAAGCAGAGCCTTCCAGTGTCAGGGCATGAATGCAGGGCCTGAAGTCGGAGGGGTCTCGGGGGTTTTTGGTTGGATTGTGTCTCAGATTGCAAATCTCATTGGCACCACAATGCTGAGATCGTTAGTGAAGGCCACTCAGGGTGCATGTCAGGATGAAATTAGTTCCATACAGCTAATTGGCTTATTTGGCAAATGTAAGGGAAGGCTGTGGGTTTGTTTATCTCTCTGTGCTCGCAGGCACTGCAGTGGTTTGGGTTCGGTTACTGAGAAGTTAAAGCAGTCTGGATTTGTGCATTTCAGTCTCCAGCACACAGAGAGAAAGACCAAAAGTATTCCTAAAGCAAACAAAAAAATACTAGAATAGAAACCTTGGCCTTTGTGGTGAGAATTTAAAGAGCAATTTGTGACTAAAGTGGTGTATTTCAGTTCAGTGATGTGGCCAGCCCTAGAGAAACTGCATTTTTACACACTTCAGCCATCTTTCCTTTCCCATAAAACCATTTTTTGTACCCCACCACATATAAATTATTGTCATCCTTAAAAAAACCAGACATGTAAAGCCTTCACAGGTTGTCTGGTAGTAGAAATAAACGAGACCTTATCTGCAGTGAAGTCTCATTTTAGGTTATGTGCAGAGTACACAGCTGTAAGCAGAGTCATTCCTCAGGGCAGTTCAGAAGGGGTGGCTTGTGGTATTCAGAGTATTTTCCACAAAATCCATGGGACTGTTTGGATGAGACGTGATTTCACATGACAGATTCAGCAAAGATTTTAATTGTGGGCCATGAGCTTTGGGGTGTTGGAGCAGCATGTGGTGAATAGCTGATGTTTGCTTTTTTCTCCTTTTTTGGGGGAGGCTTTTTTCCACTTCATGTACATTATTTTTGCCATGCAGCCTTCCCAAAACTGTTTTTCAGAATGGTGGGATTTCTGCTGTGGAAACAGGCTGTGAGCTGGTATATACAGGGAGGGGACTGTCCTGCTGGGGCACCTCCAACACAGGGTACCAAGCTCACAAATCAAAACCTATGCAGACTTTGAAGCATTAGCAGAGTTATTTCCATTACTTGGATGCCTCAGATTTGACCTGCTTTGCAGCCTTTTTCATTTTCCGGTTGTGTGCAGTAACTTTAGTTTCATTTTATGTCGAGATCTTTATTACTTTCTATTCCAAAGCCTCATTGTTCTTCTTTGCTTCTATCTTAGAACAAACCTACCAGCCTGTGATGCTTGTAATGATTATGCTGCATATCTCTATGATTAAAGATGGTCTATACAGAAGGAATTATTAAGTGTAGTCCTTTCTATGCCATCAGCCTGCTGGCCTCTGTTTATCTTCTGTCACAAAGTAAAACGACTGTATCCTGGAATCTGGCTGCCTGTTTGTACAAGCATAAATAATTAACCTGGAATAGCCAAGGGAAGGCCAGAGGTGGCTGAAAGGGGCTATTTGCCACCATGGTTCACTGTGGCCTCCCCCACCCACCTTTCCTAAGGAAGATGTGGACATACTGCTGGTTTGTCTTGTCTTGTCTCCAAAATTAACTTGGATACTAAATTGAAGGCCGTGGTTAGCTCAGATCATATCTACATGTAAAGGTCCTTTATTTGAGCATGGAGGCTCTTACCTTTAACTTGCAAAGTGTGAGTGAATGCAGTCCCAGGTGCACATTTGCCTGCTGTTTTGCATTGGTACAGGCTGGGCCTATGGAATATTTTCATCACTTGCCTTATTTACTTTACTCTTTCCCCCCAGGAAACTGTGTTGTTTGTACACTGTGCAGCTGGAAACACTTGTAACATCTTAGCAGTGTGCAATGGGATGGGGTGTGTTGGGAGTTGGACTCTGTGATCCTTGTGAGTCCCTTCCAAACTGAGACATTCTGTGGTGTATGGGAATAAATCTGGTGCTGATACAGAGTCAGGCTCTGTTTACTTGGGAATGTTTGAAATGGTTCCTCTCCCAGCCTGTTTTTCTGTGCCTCCCTGCAAGTGCTGCCCTTGCTGCAGGATGGTGTCTGGGGGTGAATTAGCAGCTTTCTGATGCAATTTTCAGCTGGGTTGTTCAGACACTGGTGCCACTCCGTGCTCTCCTCACTACACCCGTCCTGCTCCTGCAGCACCTCCTGAACCACAGCAGATGATTCATTTCTGTTTGGAGGCAGGGTGGACAACCAGGGCCTGGCAGAGGAACCTCTCAGCTCACTCAAGTTACATCCCCAGGGTAAATGCTGACTTTGTCTAAGGCTCGTCCTTTCTTCACCTCCTGCCAAATATGCTTTCACACTAGCACTTCACCCAGCTGGCTAATTTGGCCTTTGAAATTATCTCAATAATGTCAGGTACTTAAAAAAACATTCCCATCCCTTTATAAATATTATAATCCAGATGTACAGACATTGTTTTGGTGTTGTTTGGGATCCGTTGTATTAAAAAAATAAGTTCTTCAGAGCTGTGCGACAATCCTGAGCGGAGCATAAACAAATCCTGTGTCAGGCTGAAACAAGTTGGTTGACTTTGAGGAGGCAGAATGTAAATACCCAAGTCAGGAGAATTAGTACCTTTTGAAATTTTGCAACAAATGCAGGGAGATCACTCCTGCTGACGAGCCCAGAACCTTTCTTGTTTAAAAGAAAGAAAAACTAAAAGAAAAAACACTTTGGAAAATGGGCAGAGAGGGGATTTGGGCATGGCCTGGGCAAAGAGCTTAGGGTCTGTCTCATTCTCCTAAACCCCCTCTGAACCAGGGATAAAATGAATCACTTTTTAAGCCTTTGTAGCTAAACCTCTCCAAGTCCATGAGTTTGGAAGTAGCAGCCCTGAGGTCCTCTCCTGTTGGACCATGTGTTTAAGAAGGAACTGTGGCACAGTCCCGGCTTTGCACAGCAGGGAGGGGCTGTCTGCTCTGCTGCTGGCATGGTTTCACATCCAAGTCTCCTGTTGCTGACCTTTGCCACCTGTTTTTTTTTTTTTTACTGGAATTTAGAAATCTGTGGCTTTTAAGTGATACAGCTCTTGCAAATATTTTTTGCTCTAGTGGGTTTAACATGCAAATAGTGGAAGAGAGCCAATGGTCCATCTCGGGCAGCCTGATTCTGGAGATTGCTCCATAAAGGTTTATTTCAGCTATTAGCTTTTGTGCCAATATTTTTCTTACAAGAAAGGGTAATAATTTTTGCAATCGAAAATTGAGGGTTTCACAGGCTGTGAGTGGAAAATTGGCAGCTGTGCTCATCTACTGTAGACTGAAAGGCTGGGGCAGAGGGAAAAGAGTTAAATGAAAAATATAATTCTTTAATAATAGCTTTAGAAATTTATGCTGCTATTTTGAAAGAACACCTGAAATATAGAATAAAGGTAATAATTATATGGACAGACCATATGCAGAAAGTTACAGATGTCATCCTTCTCCAGCTCAATAAATTATTCTTAGAACTGGGGATGGTAAAGTAGGGTTATTTGATTTTTAAAATCTCACAGGAACTTCAGAATTCCTTTTGCTGGTACTAGCATGCTCAGTTTCTGGTTTTACTTGTACTTAGTCTCTCTTTCTTGAGTAGTTTTTCCTCTGAAACACTCGCAACAGGAAAAGGAAATGAAAGGTTGTTTTGTTGTGCTTCCACAGAGCAGTGGATGGTGATTCTCTAATCCTGTGCTGTTTCAAATTGAATTGCCATAGTCCTGCACACTTCTCTTTTTGGTCAGTTGTTTAAAAAAAATGCAAGAGAAGCGTTCTCTGATTATACAGTTTGCCAGTGTAAGAAATAAGTAATTTTTAATCCATTCTAAAAATACTTTTCTGGTGTGGCTGCTTTAATTATTACTGAGAGGGAGGATTTGTGTATTTTTTTCCATGAGCTTCTGGGTTAAATACTGGATTTCTTTGGTCTGTTTGCTTGACATGTGATGTGAGGCAGTTTTTTCTCTACTGCCTGTGTTATGTAGGGAATACTTCTCTGGAACTCAGAGGTGGAATTCTAGTAGAAGTATATAAAAACAAATAAATAAAATATTTGTTCCTCTGCACCTTCCCTTTCCCCAGTGTAGAATTGCAGCGAGACTGAGGGTAAGTCAGGAAGAAGGGGAGATGGAGATGAGAAGGGGAAATGGTCCATACCTGGGGAATTGGCCATTGATTGTCTTCTGAGCCTTCATTCTCATGCTGAAAGATTTCTTTTTTTCCCACCGGGGAAAGAGACTCCCTCAGCAGTAGTTAGGTCTTTTATAGTTACCTTCCTTTCTTGGATCTTAGTTTGAGATAAGTTAGAGCTCTAATATTTTCCTCTTTGGCTTTGGAGTTGTTTTTCTTGGCCTGTTAGAAGAGTTTAATGGATACTAAACAACTTGGATTGCTGAGATCCTACTGAGCAGTCCTTATGGAAAAGCAAAATTAGACTTGTAGCTGGTAATAGACCTGGTAGAAATGGAGATTGATGTGAGTTTCCTGAACTAATTTTTTCTTAAACTGCTGTGCTGGTGAATTGGAGAGCGGGAAACAATGTCTCATTTGCAGTCCTTTCAAATGAAAACATATTGATGCAGGGGTTTTTTTTTCAGTATATTTATTTCTCTCCTGAGTGAGGCCCTGTCACACTTATCCCCAAACCTTTGTGTATTTACAGATTGCTTCTGCTGCTGCAGAATTCCTGCCATGCTTTGTTTCACCAGGTATCCACACTTTGTGTGGTTGCACTGCATTTGATGGGACTTGGTGAAGAGTTCCTTCCAGGAATCCCAGAACTGTTCTTTGTTCAGAAAATGTTTAGCCCTTGTTCTAAAATGGATGGATTCTGAAACAGCAACAGGAATCTGATTTAACATTTGTGTAAACATGAAGTAAAGAAAATTAGGAGGTTTTAATGCAAAGGGATGTTCATTAAATCTTCTCCGTGTTATAACAATAGAATTAAAGCAGCAAATATAAAGCCAAATTTATATGTAAATATTCCAATCCCAGATAAAGAAAACAATGGTCACATTTAATATTTAGGTGTTTTTTTCTGAATTATGATCAGGTATTATTTTAGCTGATCTGATTACCAGAAAGCTTTTTTTTCATGGTTTTAAGATTTCTTTATCTGCTTTTTTGTTTTGCAGTATTATGTGCCAAGAATCTCGCAAAGAAAGATTTCTTCAGTAAGTATGTCCTAATTGTGTACCTTTCTGCTCTGGATTAATCAGATTTATTTGGAGATGGTGCGTTACTGTGGAGGCTCATCTGTGTGTGTCAGTTGCACTGCATTACTACAGGAGTACACATTACTCTGGGTTGTAGATTGTGTGGACTTCAGGGTTGGAAACACTGAGGGCTCATAAATTCCAGATGACTGATGGAACCACAGGCAGGCTGCTGCTCACAGCTCTGTGCTGGGGGCTACCAAGAGCATCCACCTCAAACACAGGATTTACTAAAATACTTCTAGGATAATGACAACTTTCCTTTCTGGAGGGGGAGCTTCTAATGGCATTGTCTTGGAAACAGCAAAACAAAGGACTGTGTTTAACAGCAGCTTTTCCTTTCCACAGGACTTCCTGACCCGTTTGCTAAAATAGTTGTGGATGGGTCAGGGCAGTGCCATTCTACTGACACTGTGAAGAACACGTTGGACCCCAAATGGAACCAGCATTACGATCTGTGAGTTGGTCATAAGTGAACAGTGTTCCTGAGATGCGTCCAGTGAAAAAACAGGGCAGGGTTGGCACTGCTACTTCATTGTACCTTAGCAAGAGGTACACATTTCATAGGATCTCAGAACAATTTGGTTGGAAAGGACCTTAAAGATCATCCAGTTCCAACCCTCTGCCATGAGGAGGGACACCTTCCACTAGATAAGGTTGCTCCCAACCTGGCCTTGGACACTTCCTGGGATGGAGGAGCCTCAGTTTCTCTGTGCCAGGGCCTCCCCACCCTCCCAGGGAGGAATTTCTTCCCAATATCCATCTAACCCTGCCCTCTCAGGGACTGATTTTTTTTCTTATTATTTTTATTCTTTTTTATTAACAAGAAGAAAATTCTTGTTAATAAAGATGTGGTACTTTGCTTTTAGGTGTTTGAATTTGGAAATATTTGTGTGGCAGGTATACAGCACAAGAGCTTAGTGAGCTCTCCTGGAGCAGTGCCGTCCATCTTTTCCAGAAAATTGTCCTTGTTGGAATGATTTATTTTCTTCAAATTATTAGAACCATAAATTCTGAAGCTTTGTACATTAATCGACTTGTTGTTTAGCTTTTAATGAAGCTGGCTGTAGTTAAATTCATGCTGCAGCAATATCAATTTCCCATGCTGTGTGAAATCACTGTGCAGTAATTCATTAATAACAGCATTTTGGGCATAAGCACTTGTGTATTTGTAATAAAGAGGCATGACCGATGTACTAAAATGTGTCAGAATTTGTACCAATTACAGCATCAGTTTAGTAGAGTAAAAAGAGGTTATTATTTCTAAAATTACTCTTTTAATATGTATCTTCCTAGATACGTTGGGAAAACAGACTCCATAACCATCAGTGTATGGAACCATAAAAAAATCCATAAGAAACAGGGAGCTGGCTTCCTGGGGTGCGTCCGACTTCTCTCCAATGCCATCAGCAGGCTGAAAGATACTGGATGTAAGAGCAGTTCCTCCCTGATGTGACCAAGAACCCTCCATCCCTTGTACCTGAGTAGTGCATAGAGTTCCCACCCAGCCCTTCCCAGGGTTGATTTTTCCCAATTCTCCTTTGCAGACCAGCGTTTGGATCTATGCAAACTCAACCCCACAGACACCGATGCTGTCCGAGGCCAAATAGTGGGTAAGAATGATCCCAGCTAAATTCCATAGGGAAAAAAACTCCTCTAGTCACTACTTCTGTGCCTGTTCTGTGCTGTTTCTTCTTATTTTAGTGGGATTAAATTACATAACCTGAAAATTTTCATTACACTCCTATGCAGGAGTTTATTTCCTCTCAGTTGATGATGGGAAACAACATTAAAAAAAGGGAATGCATCTGGCAAGGCTTCAACTGCATCTCTGGAAGGGTGAATGTCACTGTGAAATGATGCATTTGGACAGGCAGAGGGGATCTTAGGTGTTAAAAAGGGATCTGGAGGAGTTAAAAGACATTTTACAAGTTGCTGGTTTGATACCTTTGACTCATGCAAGCCATTTCAAAATTCCAACAAGGCCATGCTGATTTTACAGCAAAATTACCCCACGTTTTACTGCCCCCACCCAACCCCAGCTTTTCAGTGATATATAAATACATTTGGCAAACTCCAAATTCTCACCCTAAGATGACATCTAGTGGTGAGCAAATTTTTTCCAGCTTCCCTTTCTGCATCCTCATGAAACCCTGATGTGGAACCTGACATCTTTGATATTTACAGAAATAAACTCAAGTTTTGAGGGGATGACGCTCTAGTTTCTTTTCTGCTTTTTAAAAAATTACTAATACTTTAAGAGAACAGAAGGAATTTTGGTAAGTGATGTGTTCTTGTGTGTAGAATAGGAGTTTCCTTAATATTTTACCTATTAATGATACGTAATTAATATTATGTAAAAATGTGGAATTTTCTTTTTTTGTTTTTGCTGTTTTTAAGAATGCAGTTTGTTTTTTTTATTGACTTGAGTTTGTGTTTTCTTCTTTCAGTCAGTTTACAGACACGGGACAGGATAGGCACAGGAGGTTCTGTAGTAGATTGCAGAGGGCTTTTGGAGAATGAAGGGTAAGGATTGTTTTCTTCACACTTAATTAGAAAAATGGTTTATGTGTGGAAAGATTGTAACTAACATTAGAAACTTAAGTATCAGTGTGACTACTATATTTTTTGAGAATATGTAGCAGACAGGAAGGTCATCAGGCTAAACTTGGTAAGACTCGATATTTTTTTTTGTTACCAGTGCTGAGGTATTCGGGTATAAAAACATTAAGAAAAGGGCACCTCTTGGGTTAAAAGTTGCAGCACTTGAAACTGTGGGGGAGAGAGAGAAACGGTTATTTCTGCATTCACTTCTTGTGTGATGGAAACTCTTGAAGTTTCCCCATTTTCAGAACGGTTTATGAAGACTCGGGGCCAGGGCGGCCGCTGAGCTGCTTCATGGAGGAGCCAGCGCCGTACACGGGAGCGGCGGGAGGAGGCGGCTGCCGCTTCCTGGAGTCCCCCAGCCAGGACCAGAGGCTCCAGGCACAGAGACTCCGCACCCCCGAGGTCAGAGCCCACGTGCAGACACCTCAGAACAGGCCCCACGGCCACCAGTCACCTGAGCTACCTGAAGGCTACGGTGAGTGTCCCACGGCCGGGAAACCGAAAGGGGTTTGGTTTATCCAAAGATGGCACCAAAAATTTCTCCCCGTCGAGGTGTTTTGCCTGTTGGAACAAGAGGCGTCCACGTGGATCTCTTTCTGCGTTTTGGAAAAGGAACTAAGTGCAGATGGGAGTTTGAGATTGGCTAATTAGCAGTTGGCTACGCCAGGATACACTGAGGGGTTGATGGTAAATTAAACATGAGGTTGTGGTATGATGCTGTTACAGAAAATTCACTGCTAATCTTGGCTGTGTATCTAGGGAGAACGAGTGTAAAGAGCTCTTTAAACTAGAGCAGTAATGCTATTTTTTCCTTCCCTCTTGGCATGTTGTGTAGGTTTGAGCCCACATTTGAGAAAAGATCAGGAAAATATATAAAAGCAACAAAGAAACCAATAGTACAGAAGATTAGGAAGGATGAGATTAAGGGGAATTTAAAAATTCAGAAAAGAGCACACCAAATCTTGGAGTAAAGAAATCTGGTTTGGGGGTTTGGATTGTCTCAGAATCTAACAATAAAAATACAAACTAGAACATGCTGGTGCATGGATCTGTGAGTTTCAACAGAATGTTGAAATGTGTAGTCAGAGTAAATTTGTCAAGGACAAAACAGTCCATGCTGCAAGAGATCAGTATGATGGCTCCAGTACTTTCTCCTAGGAGGAAAATATTCAAATGTCTTTAAATTGTTTATTTGGATTTTTTTAAAAAGATTTGTAATTTAGAACAATCTTCCTTTTTTACAGAGCAAAGAACAACAGTACAGGGACAGGTTTATTTTTTGCACACACAGACTGGAGTGAGCACGTGGCACGACCCAAGGATACCAAGGTATGTATTTATAGTTAAAAGTCAGAGGGCTTTGGTGGGTATTTGTGTGGCAGGATGTTGGATTTATAATAGCAAAAATCTATGAAATGGCTTGTCTGAATTTAAAGGGAGAACTCCCAGCAGAGGAATAGTTGGGGATGTTTCTGGTTAGCTTTTCATCAAACATTAGAGATTGCTCTTTTTGAAAGAAAGAATAACTTACTTGTGAATCATGTAAAACAAAAAGCAAAAAAATACGTAGCCCTTCAGGAATTCCTGTTTGACAAATTCTTCTTAAAATGTTTTTGGTGAAGCTACAAATTTCTGCATCTTACTCACTTTTTTTCTTTGTATGAAAACAGTTTGGACTGCAAATTGAAGAAAAAACTGACTTCTTTCTTAAAATAATTGTTCCTTGAGTATTCAGCTTCTAGCTTTTGTTTTATTAGTGCTCACTTTTGTATTACTGAAGGAGAGATTACTTGTTATATTTAAACTTGAAAAAGTTTGAGGTTTTTTATACTTTAGGCCAGTGATTTGCAGCTAGAAAATTTGAATCCTTCACATGATTAATTTAGTAAAGCCTCTTTAAACCTTAACCTGCAGTTAATCCAGGTCTTTGTGAGTAAGGTCTGGTGCTCTTCCTGAGTAGCTCAGAATCTGAGCTGTTTCATAGGCCACCTGCACACCAGATTCAAGAGTGAAGTTTGTAACTCTCAGCTGCTGCACTGCCTGGATAATAGAGGAATGTGGTACAGGATATTAGAAAAATGATATAAAGTAGTGCAGGCAAAAGGGGTGATAAAAGCTCAGTGTATGGAAGGAAATGAAAAATAAAGCAGAGAGAGAGAGAAAATAGCTGATTTTAGATTAGCTGGTATTGTTGGAAGAAGAAATGACAGTGGTTGTTTATTTGTGTCAGTCGTGTCAGGCTTGTGTGCCCAAAGCCTTCTTCAAGTGGTGCTGGTCACCCCAATGAAAGGTGCTGCCCCTCTCCCCAGATCCTTGAGCCAGGGTTTAAGGAGCAGCTATGGAATTGGACACAGCAGTGTTTTGTGAGTCACAGGTCATACCTATTTTAATTTAAGGTGATTTTTGTGCTACCAGCTTGTGGTGCAAAAACCTAACCTTGGCATGAGGCAGAGGTGTAGGTTAGAACTTGCTGTAATCAGATCTCTGCAGGACTTTCAGATACACAGCTGATCACAGCAAATGGTCCCAACCATAATCTCCTTAAAGAAGCCTAACAAGGGCTTGTCTGTCTGCCTGTGTGTCCCCTTGGCTTATACTCACTGTGACACTAAGGCACCTTCAGTGTACAAAGCATTTCTACCTTCCTAAAGCCTCTCAATTAGCTCATTTATACAAATGTTGCATGGTTAGATTTAGGTGAGGAATTGCATAGAGTGGTGTCTTCAACCCTGCATCCATGCCAGCTGTCTAAAGAATACTTTACTTAACAATAGGTTTTCTGCCTAAAAATAATCTTCAGGTTTCCTTCCTTCCTTTTCTTGCCACTCTTGGTGTTTTCCTCAGTTAGGTGGCTGGAGCCTTAGGTATTTTCAATCTTTTTAGGTGTAAATGAATTCTATGTATTGAATTCAGATACTGCCTGGAAGTGAGTGACTGCCTTTAGTAGCACTTTGAGTGATACCTGAAATTTATCCAGGATGAAAGGGGTGAGTGAGTGTATTGCTATAGCCTTACTCTCAGTGGTTTTTCAGTCAAATAGTCAGGATTCTAACCTTAACTTAATTGAAGAAGTGATTTTAATTTTTTTAAGTGATCTTAGTATTTGGTTGCTTAACTTCAGATGTGCATTAACATTTTGTTTGTTTTTCACTTTAGAGACCTTAACAGTGTGAATTGTGATGAACTGGGACCCTTGCCTCCAGGCTGGGAAGTCAGAAGTACAGTTTCAGGAAGAATATATTTTGTAGATCATAACAACAGAACCACACAATTCACAGATCCACGACTACATCACATCATGAAGTAAGAGCTTTTCCTGATAAGTAGTTCCTGTCAGATCAGGGAGTCATGAGGAGCTGAAACCCTGAATGATAATTGGGGACCAGATGCAGCCAGTGCTGTAGTCAGGGTCCAAGCATTGGTTCTCAGTGATGGTTTTATCTATGTTTTTTGCTGAGACTCTTCAGAAGAGTTTTTACTCTGCTGTGCACAGTTCTGGGTTTGCTGGGGTGTAGGGTAGAGAGTCTGCCAGGGGTTCCCCAGCAGTCAGCTCATGTCTCTCTGGAGGAGCAGTTCTAGCTCTGTGCTGGCTGTTCTGGATCTGAACTAACTTCCTGCTCCCTTGAGCTCCAGACAATGGGAATATAAAGCCAGCTGGAGTCTGGTCAGTGGGTGCTGTGCACAGCCAGTTTGGGTTTAGCAGGATTTAGTCAGCTCAAGCTCTGCATCATGGAAAGGCAGCTGAGCTGTTGTGGAACTGACCCTAGAAGCAGCCTAGCAGTGCTGCTTGTGCCCAAGACATACTTTTTCCTGTGCTTGTAGCCAGCTGGGGAATCTGTATCTAAAAAATAATTGCTCTACAACCCAAATAAAGCACCGATGGATAAGGCCACTTGAGTGTATGAAGTTGCAACTGTTTGGGACAAGTGTATCTTTCTCTCTTAACAACCATAGATGCAGTATTTTTACTGTCAGGAATCTCCAGGCTCATTTTGCAGGGAGCTGGAATAAAATCAGTTGCAATTGTTAGACAGTTCCTTTATAAAGCTGTTGTTTGTTCCAGTAGAGATCTCTTTCCATGTTGCACTCTTCCAAGTTCTCTCTGTGTGGGAGAATACCACACAAACTTTATACTGCTCAGTCAGCAATCAGTGATCATGCTCCAGAGCTTTCCCAGTGCTTTGCCATATAAAAACAGTTCAAAAATGCTGAAGCTCTTTAAATATCCATGTTCCTTACATTCCTGAATTTAGTGTAACGATGCTACAGAAGTATCCAGCTGAATACACATTTCACTCCATGCTCCTTTTAGAGAAGCTTAATCATCTCTTCCATCATTGTTTTACATATTCTTTATTGTTATGTGTCCAGAATAAATATTGTCTTTTTCTTCTCCAAGCCATCAATGCCAGCTAAAAGAGCCCAGCCAGCAGCCTCTACCAGCTCCAAATGAGGGATCATTGGAAGAGGGTGAGGAGTTGCCTGCACAGAGATATGAAAGAGACTTGGTACAAAAGTTGAAAGTTCTTAGACATGAGCTCTCTCTTCAGCAACCCCAGGCTGGTCACTGTCGTATTGAAGTATCCAGAGAGGAAATATTTGAGGTATTTGATAGATATTTTTTCACTGCTAACAGCAGCTTTTGTCACTGAAGAGTTAAGTCAAACTGATTAGTGCTTATAACAACTTGGCTTCACAAGCCCCCACCACATTACAGAGTTGTCATTGAAATTTGCTTCAGATTAGCACTCGAATGGAATCATGTTTCCTGTAGTTCAGTAACAGTCTATGTATTACAAAAATGTAGAAATCCTAATTACAGTATTAGAGAAACCTTAATAGACTTAATTATAGGAAGGAAATAACATACTAATTGTACAAATGCACATACAGGAATCCTATCGTCAGATAATGAAGATGAGGCCAAAGGACTTGAAAAAGAGGCTTATGGTGAAATTCCGAGGAGAGGAAGGCCTGGACTATGGAGGAGTAGCAAGGTGAGATTTTGTGGGTTTTCTGACACCTCTTAAGTGTAAAGTTGCCCTTTAAGTGCCCCATGGTTGATGCCATCCCCTTTCAAGTTACCTGTTAATGGTATATGTTACTTATTTGTGGTCTAGTTTATAGACAGTGGCTGTAGCTTTACTCTTTATATGGTAGGTTGGTAAGTGGAAGCTTGTGATTTAACAGTTGTCCCACTGCAAGATATGAAAGTGTGATCAGCTCAGATTGTGAGGTCTCTCAGGGAGTGTACAGACCCTGAAGTCAGATCCAGATCACAGGAATGGTTTCGTTAAACACACCTCTCTGATTTCCCACAAATGGATTTCAGGAGAGTAGGGGTTCCTTTTTGTTATATCTCAGCTGCATTCAGGAGAATTCTCTGATCTGTTGAAGCAGGAGTGGAGATGAACTAATCCTAAACAAAAGCTAAAATTTTAGCGAGGACTTGCCTCCCTCTTAAAAATGACAATAACTCCCTGTGGATAGCATCAGATCTGAAATTCAGTAGCTCATTTAGCATCACTGAAAATCGCTCAGCTTTGTGGTTTAGAGTTGGGTAAATTCACGGAGAAATTTCTCAAATCCATAAAAGCTGCCCTGAGGTGTCTTTCAGTGACCAATCCCTGGACAAAGGAAAGAAGATGGAACAATCTGAGCTGCCTTACCCGAGGCAACCTTGGGTGTCTCCACTGTTGACATCCTGTTGCCCTGATGCCTTTCATAATTGCCCATTAGTTGCAACTAACTCTTCCAGATCAGTACAGCTCCACTACTAAGCATTACAATTGATAGTTCTCTCCGAATATTTTGGGCCTGGGAAGGGTGTCCAAATTTACAAACAAAGGGCTGTTTGCCATGGTGATTTGGGAGATCAGAAATAGTTTTAGTTCTGCTCCTATCCTTGTATGTGACCGAGGTGAGAGAATTTACCCAACCCTTCCTTTTAATGCATTTGGTCTCTGTCCCTTCTGGCCTCTGCTGAAAGCAGTCACCAAGCTGTCAGAAAAATAGCTTTTCTAAAGACCCTCAGCAATTTAGCTGATTCTAATCAACAGATTTTTTAAAAAATATTTCCTTATACTGTACAGGTTGCAGAGAAGCAGATCTTGTAAGCTCCAAATAGCTGAACTCGGTACAAAGACAAGATTTTTTTGGAAGTGTGGCTTGTTCAGACTCAATTAGTTGATGGCATTGTCTAACAGCTTGCTGTAGCTTCTCTAATGGATGTTAATCCCTTCAGTGCTTCTAAAGCAAGCCAAGTCTCCCCTGAGTGGAGTAGGACATTCTGGAGTTTTAATCAAAATCTTTTGGTCTGCAAATGGAGGGCAGCACAAGAGGATCTGATTTTGAAATAAGCATTCCATAACTCATCAATCACAATAATTGCGTTGTCTAAAACTTAAGTGCAAGTTGCACTCTTCTAAATTTGTTTGGGGATTTTTTTTTGGCAGAGAGTGGTTGTATTTACTGTGCCATGAAATGTTGAATCCCTACTATGGACTCTTCCAGTACTCCACGGATAATATTTACATGCTGCAAATCAATCCAGACTCTTCTATCAATCCTGTAAGTACTAATTTCTCAGCAGTATTTCTACATTAAGAGATGTCCTCTGTAGTTTCTTACTGCTGTTCTTCCACAAGAAAAGTTTAAACTGCCGGGTAATCAGAATAAGAAGGTGTTAATGTCTTATATTTATACAGTAAGAAGCAGAGGGGTTTTGTTCAGAAATTAGAAACATAGCCTTTGATAAACATCTCATTTCTTTGAGACTCCTCAGTACTGAATGGTTTGCACAGTGATTCTGAGAAGACAAGACAGATGAAATTCATCTTCAGTGTGAGAACAGGTGGTTGTGCACACAGCATTACGTTCCCAGCAGTGCCACCTCATGACTTTTAGGGATGTATCCCTTGCTTGCCCTTTCTCACTATGCTCCTGTGCTTGCTTTTTCTCTTACTGGAGGATTTGTAATGATGCAAACCCTAGAAGGAGCAACAGTTCTGTATTAGTAGAGGGAATTCTTTCTGACATGACATTTCCTGACATTTGCACTGGAAGATGAGGGAAGTGGATTGGAAGAATGTCAACCATAGGACTTACACCTCAGCTTTCAAAAATTAGTTTAAAGGGAACATGAAAGAAATGAAGGAAACAAGCACACTGCTTCCTCAAGACTAGATACATTTGGATGGTTAAACAAAGAATAAACTAATTTGTTTGGAATCCTCATCTTCTTGGATTTTGGAGGTTTCATAGGGATTTTCTTTTTCCAAGTTTTTCCCTTTGAGAGGTCTAGAGACTTGAATCCAATTTGTTAATCAGGTAATGCACGGAGACTTGCTTGAGGTTTTTAATCATTAAATGCTTTCGTTTTGGTTATGCTGTGAGGAAAAGTGGTGGCTGCTCTTGCCCAGAGGGCTGCAGGTAACTCACACTGAACAAACCACCGAGGGTGCCACAAGATGTCAGTGTCTTCCCAAACCTGATTCTCCTCTCTCCCTGCAGGACCATTTGTCTTATTTCCATTTTGTTGGTCGGATAATGGGTTTGGCTGTGTTCCATGGACACTATATCAACGGGGGGTTCACAGTTCCCTTTTACAAACAGCTGCTGGGGAAGCCCATCCAGCTCTCCGATCTGGAATCTGTTGACCCAGAGTTACACAAAAGTTTAGTCTGGATCTTGTAAGTACTGAATTTAGCAATCATCTCACTGTAGAGAAAATGGGGTAGAGTTTGTTGGCAATGGTGAGATGCTTTAGACAAAGAGTTTGCAGAAATATTTTTATGCTGGCAGTCTGTACAAAGTCATTGAATTATTCTTAATATATCAAAGGCGGAGGGAAAGTTCTCATTGCAAACTGTCCTTGCAATAAAGTAGATACTAAATCATTAAAGGTTGCAGGGGTTTGATAGAATATCACAGTATCTCTAAACTCAGGCGGAGATCTGAGGGGAAGTACAGCCTTCTTAGGAAAAACTGATTAAAATGAAAATAAATGGAAGTAATTTGGACTTCCGCGTGCTTACAGAAAAAGATGCAGCATTCAGTGTCATTTTGGGACCCTTTAGAACTGCTTTGCATTATCTCAATTTCTTTTCCTAAATGCTGTTTTGAATTTTTTATTTAAAGAAGTTACTGATGATTAAGTTCTCTATATACAATCTCTTCTGTGCTTCACAGACAGTTGACAGCAGATCAGATTCTTGCTGGATGTGTATATATATGCTTGTGTGTGTGAATGTGTGTGTATTTCTGTATATAGGGTTTTATCCAGTATCCTGAGTTCCATTAGAAATAGATTAATATCCTATATCTGATCAGGCTCTTCAACATGCACTAAAACCATACGGAAATTGGTGATGGTGGCAATATTCCTCTAGTGTGTGAAATGCAGGTGGTAACTAAGGTTTAGCCTGAAGACTATTTAGGTGTTCAAATACTTGTTAGCATCACCAGTGAGAGTTACCAAAATGCCAAAAATACTGAGTTTCCCCTCTGTCCATTGGCAGAGAGAATGATATCACACCAGTCCTGGACCATACGTTCTGTGTGGAACACAATGCCTTTGGGAGGATTTTACAGCACGAACTCAAACCAAATGGCAGGAATATTCCAGTGACAGAAGAGAACAAGAAGGAATATGTCAGGTATTGCAAACAGAAATATGTCCTGCAAATGTAGTGGGAAGAGAGTAATAAACAGAAATTTTGTATGTAATGAAACTAAGGAAGTAAGTATTTTGAGTGGGAACTCATAAATTACATGAATGTTTTCCCTGGAAGACCTGGGAAGAGGAAGTTGTGAATGGTACTTTGGTTTTTCCATTAATGGTGCAATAATTAATGGTTGATGGCAAAGGAATGTATAAGCACTTCTTTCATAATACAAAATGTGTGTGTTAAAACAAGGTCCTCTGTAAAATGAGCATTTGGCAAGGCTGCTGTAAAAATCCCAGTGTTGTCCAGCTCATCACCCCTGACCTTTTCCTTCCTCCCCCACAGGTTGTATGTGAACTGGCGGTTCATGAGAGGAATAGAGGCACAGTTCCTGGCTCTGCAGAAGGGTTTTAATGAACTTATTCCTCAACATCTCCTTAAGCCTTTTGACCAAAAGGAACTTGAGGTATGTTTTATCCACATGGATTATTGTTCTGTAATTTGTTTGATCCACAGTCAAGCACTGATTTATAAAACAAACAAAAACAAGCAAAAGAAACAAAATAAAAAACTTAGTCCATTTTGTGTACCAGAAGGGTGAGTATTTGTTTAACCAAACCCTTCTAGGTTTATTCTAGACATTCTTTGGGTTGATATTATTGAGAGGGCTACTTAAACAGAGAAAGACAAATACACCATGGTGTCTATCCAAGGACTAATGCTCAAAGCAGATGGTCTGAGAAGGAGGAAACACTGCAAGTTTGAGGAATTGTTGGCAAGACCAGGCATGTTATTTACCCTGGAACCTGTTTTGTCCAGTAACTTCATGCATGGTTGTTTCTGTTTGCACACAGGAATTGGTTTACAGAAATAGAAGAGTTCAGCATATAGTAAAGAAATTGATTTGTCTTCTTATAAAATCTTAAGGTGCAAAAAGCTACTTCTAAAATAGTTCCCATTACAGCAATTTTTACTCTGGTGCTGCTTCCTAGCAAAAATAAGACAACCTGTAGAATATTCATAATTTGTGGTGTAGAAAGGACTAGCTTTGTGCTAGTCATTCATGCATTTTGGTTAATCTCACAAAGTTCTTGCATTTCATTTGCTTAAAAAGGTAGATTAAAAATCCATTAAATATTTCAATACTCTCCATGTCAGAATAGTCACAACTCTCCTAATGATGTGAGCAGGTGTAAGTGAGAGCTGCCTTGGTGGCACAAGAAGACAGCTGCTAAAGGGTATCTTTCAGCAACTGGATCCTTACTGTGGAGTATTATGGGAAATTTAAAATACGTCACCCGTTTTGTTTTGAGGGATAAAGTTTGCTCTGTGCCATTTATTTGTTACTACCCGAGGAGGTGGTTAAATGCACGGCCAGCAGCAACTTCCTTTTACAGTATTTTGCATCCTGGTGTCATCTGGAAGAGAGATTGAAGTGATACGTCTGGGCTGTGTCAGAAATTCTCACAAATATGGTCAAAAAACAGATGAAAAGTTTCTGTAGTTTGCTGTGGAACAGCAAAGCAACTCAGATGTTCCCATAAGCTGAGCAGGATTCCATTGTCGCTGGTATTGGCACCTCTAGGACAGTCCTGCAGCAGGACAGTGATGCTGTGCCACAGCCTTACTCCAGACCAATGCTGTGCCCTCATGAAGACAGGCTGTACCTTTCAGGGAGCACAGATATAATAAAACAAGTCTTGCGTGGGCTTCTCATTCTTAATTGCTCATGAAAGTTCTAATGCTGGTAAAGCACTGCTGAGGGTCAGTTTCACTGCTGTCAAACTGGAGAGACTTGCTGCCAGTTCTGTACTGGTTTGGAATGTTACCTTGCTCCAAAAAAGTGGGTGAAGCACCTAAACGATGCCAGGCTTCGTGACGTGGCTGGATGTGCTTTTATAACTGCAATCCTAAAATGACTCTGGACTTTTAAGCACTTCCTGATCTTTTAACAGCTGATCATAGGAGGCCTGGATAAGATAGACCTGAATGACTGGAAGTCCAACACCCGCCTAAAGCACTGCATGGCTGACAGCAACATCGTCAAGTGGTTCTGGCAAGCCGTGGAGACCTTTGATGAGGAAAGAAGGGCAAGGCTGCTGCAGTTTGTGACGGGCTCGACGCGTGTCCCACTTCAAGGTTTCAAGGCTTTACAAGGTGACTGATGTGGAGGCTGAGTTAATCTGTGGTTGGGAAAAGAGATAAAAGTGGTGTGGTGTTTACAGGCTCCTTGTAAAGTATCAGCATATTACTGGATAAGTCAAGCACTTGCAAACTTCAGAGCCTGAGAGCAGTTTTATGTTTGTCAGCAGCTCAGCTGCTGCTGAGCACTTTGGCTGTTGCTGATAGTGATGGGAGCTGGCAAATCTGTTACTGTGCAGTGCTTTGACTGCTTGTCAGTTTTGGCTTGTCAGTCTCCTACAGCTCTGTGCTCTGAGGTTCAAATCATTCCATGCAAATGTGCACAGGGATATATGATTGACTAAAGAACTTTTTCATGTGAGGACTGCATTCCCCTCAGTGTTTGGCAACAAACCATTAGACTTTAAAGCAAATTTCTGAAAATTGCAGTTTTATCAAAAATGCAGCAGTGTCCTTGGCTGTTGTGATCTCCTGATCGCATTCCATTTGTTGGCTGACAGTAAATTGATGTTCAGAATTAAAATGCTAGTTGTGTTTTACAAGGATAACCTTCATGCACTTCTTAAGTATTTTCATTTTTCATGGTGCAACTTCATTAATATCAAATTTAGCAGCTTACCAAAATACCAGTCTGTAAAATGATTGTCACAAACAGCCCTATCTCTTCTGCCATCCCTTCATCAGCTGCAAATATCTCGACAGATTTAGTCTAGGACATACTTAGGCTTGCAGCTGCAACTGTAATTTCCTCTCTTGCCTTTTTATACGCAGCAAAATGCATGTGTGTGAATGATGCTTGGTTGAAGTGCATTAACTAGAATGTCTGTCTAAGGTTCTACAGGCGCTGCAGGACCCAGACTGTTCACCATCCACTTAATAGATGCAAATACAGACAACCTTCCAAAAGCCCACACTTGGTAAGATGGAAACACTCTGCTTCCTCTCCCTTTGTCTTGATTTAAAGGAGTCATCTCTGTCCTGGGGCAAGGCATGTGATACACATGGATGACTCCAAGTGTGCTCTGTTAGTTTGAATATAGCTGTATTCTGCAGCCAGCAAAATAATTTGCTTTTCTTAAAACTTGATTTGTCTTCTGTACTATCTGTGGTTTTCATTTATTCCAGAGGTGATTATTCTGAGTAGTGAGACCTTTGTAAGTTTAATTCTTTATTTTTTATTACAAAGAAGTGTTGTCAGATGTCGAACGTTGGAAGCTCATGCTGTTGGTGCAGTATAGGCACAGCCTGAGCCCTTACACGGAAATCTCACTCCATCAGAGGCAGGAAATGGTGTCAGCAGCAGCAGACTGTCTGCAGGCAGGGCAGGGAGTGAGCCTGCCTGATGTATTGCTTTTTCTTTGCAAGTCTGCTGCGTCTGCCTCTTCCTCCTCCTCATCCCAAATGCTGCCCTATTAAGTTGTGCATTCCTGCTGTAGAAATAGTTGTTTTTCATCTTATCTCATTTGGCCACTGAGGCAGCTGAGAGATTTTACAGTTTCTACCTATAGGTAGCTTCTTTACATCTTTCCCCCAATAAAGCACTTGAGCTCCATCAATGTTTGTTACTTTCCCTGCAGCTTTAACCGGATCGACATTCCGCCTTATGAGTCGTACGAGAAGCTTTATGAGAAGCTGTTGACAGCTGTGGAAGAGACGTGTGGGTTTGCTGTGGAATGAAAAAGCAACCAAAGGAAACAGATGCTAGCTCATGGACCACCAAATCAAAAGCTAGAAGAAGCTTGCTGTGAACTTCCTGCTAAGCTGTCTGAAACATCTGAACTCTGACAACTTAGAGATGGGGCTGTTTCCCTTCCACTGCTGGTGGATTAGGGGGGGAGGGTTGGGGCTTTTCTTGGTGGTTCCCAACTCTATTTTCTCCCCTTTGTTACAATAACCCCTTCCCTCTTCTTCCATCCCCCCTGAAATGAAATGCAGCCAAGTTCAGCATTTGGCTTTGGTTACACAGGACATTCTGCTAGATTTGTAACACATATTGTGATAGGGTCAGCGATCTGTGGGACTTTTTAATAGGAGAATCAAAGTGTATTTGAGAATGAGCTTAATTTGCTGAGGACTTGCAACTGGCAGGTGCACCTGGTTAGTCTGTCTTAAATCAAGCTTGAGCCTTTGTAGAGTCCAGCAGGTGCAGAGAGTGTCTGACTGGCACCAGAATTTGCATTGCACATTTTAAACATCTGTTTAAAAAGTAAACTTCTAGCAGAAAATACCTCCATATGAACACTTAGCTGAAAGGTAAAGAAATCCAAGTTCTGCCTTAGCAGGAAGGTCCCAGTGGAAGCTGTGGCTCACCTTGAGAAAAGTGAAGGAATCTGGGATAGCTTAAGCGGTATTGTATGATCTCTTTTGGTTGTCCTGGCTGAAATCTAACTGTTTTGCACGTGAAAACAATTTTTTCCTCCTGCAGAATTACTTTCCATAGTTGGTTCAGATGTAAGTACTTTGCAGAGAAGCCTTGTGAGGAAGAGACAGAGGATAAAAATCCATTCAATCTCAAAGCTGTGATTTCTGTGCCACTGTTTTACCTAAGATGCGTTTGTGTGACTTTAAATTCTAAAACTCACATGGAAATCACTAAAAGTCAAGTTAACAGAGCAAACTCCCGCTTCAAATTTTTTGGCCTTGTGAAAGGTTTATTTGGAGATTGAGGTAAAGGGGAACTATATAGTGAATACATTCTAAATGTTACAGGAAGCTATTGGAAGAATTTATGACTTCAGTTCTGTAGGGATGAAAATTTCTCCAGGCTAGGCTGGAGAATTTCTCTAAGGCTAGTTTTTCCAATATCTGAAACTAATATTAAAAGGTTTGTTCTCTAACACAGGGGAAGCAAAAGCAAATCCAATACCTGAATATGTTGGTTTGAAAGACAGGTGTCTGCTAAGAAAGGCAGGAGCCTCCCTTGCAAGGGAAAATGTAACCCCCTTCCATCCAAATTATTATAAAATTAAGAGGCTTTCAGGCAAAGATATGAGAAATAGGAATAATGATTCTTTAGTAGTATATATAACAAGGCAATAATACAGAAACACTGGCTTAAACTGACAGAATAGGACCTGACACCCTGTTGGTCAGGGTGGTGGTGGCAGTCCAAGTACGTGGTGGCTGCAATCCTCTTGGAGTGATAGATGTGGTTCTTCTGAAGCAGAGATCCTGTAGAAGGCTCTGGTCTTCCTCTGAAGGTCCAGTGATGGTTATGTAGCTCTTGTCCTCTGGGAATGCAGTAGGTAAGGGCTGACTGTAGTGTTCTAAAGCTCAGATTATATCTGTGTAGGAATGCTTGGCTCCTCCTGCTGGGCGGAGCATCTCACAATGGGATAATGTGTTTTATCAGTGAAGCAGTGAGGCTTGATGGCCCATTAGCAGAGTATATCCCCCCTGGATGGAGTTATCAGGGATGAGTCATGGAAGAGACAATACTGCCCCACTTGGTTTTAATAGATGGTGATAGAATACATACTTTTGGTTACATCTTACATTGTAACCTAAGACACTGAATCACTAACATTTTTCCAGTTTGCACACCAAGATGAGACACTGTTTTAACAAATAACATGGCTTCAGAGAGTCCCAGTTATCTATCAAACATGTCTAAACTTAAGCAGACTTGCTTGTATAGGATTTTTTTTTTCTTTGACAAGCCTGATTTTTAGAGAGATTCAGGACTTAAACACTTAATAGATGTTACGTTTATAGAATANCAGTTCTCACTTAAGATTAGGTCTCTTTGTGGTACACAATGGATTTCCCCACCTTTCTGACCTACCCACCAGGTCCTTGAGCAAAAACAATCCCATGGATTGGTTTGCTTTTGCCTGAGGTGAAACCAATCCAAATAGTCTTTCCTAAAATACCTTTCATGTGTACCACAGAGGTTTTATCTCAGTCCACTGTGTGTAAGAGTTCAGAATGGGCAGGACTAGCTTGATTGATGGACTCTTGGGTGTTGACCATCCCAGGTGGCCTTTGCTAAATTCAGTTCCCAATTTTTGAAGGTCCCCTCGCCAAGTGCCTTCAGGGTAGTCTTAAGCACTGTTCAACTTTCCCAACAGCTGGTGCTTGATAGGGGATATGATACATCCATTTGCTACCATGTTCTCTGGCCCAGGTGTTTGTAAGGTTATTCTTTAAATGAGTCCCATTGTCCAACTCGATTCTCTCAGGGGTGCCGTGTCTCCACAGGACTTGTTTTTTCAGGCCCATGATGGTGTTCTGGGCAGGAGTGGGATGGTCTCCAACCATCCAGTGGTGGCTTCCACCATGGTGAGCATATAGTGCTTGCTTTGGTGGGTTGGGAAAGGGTGATGTAGTCAATTTGCCAGGCTTTCCCATACCTATACTTTGACCATCTTTCACCATACCACAGAGGCTCTGCCAGCTCGCCCTGTTTGATTGCAGCACAGGTCTCACAGCTGTGGATAACCTGTGAGATACTGTCCATGGTCAAGTCCACCCCTCAGTTATGAGCCCATCAATACGTTGCATCTCGTCCCTGATGACCAGAGGCATCACGCTCCCAATAAAATGTTCCATTTATTTTTGGCAAACTGTACACACCTTTTTATCATTGGCTCAATCCTAGACCAATCATGGGGAAAAATTTTTCCCCTACCTTAAAGTTACTGAAATTACAGGATAAAACGCAAAAGTAACCAGGCCACTTGTGCAGAATGGCTGCACTTTATTGACAGAAAATTGTACCCAACAGAGCACTTTCCTGCACACACACGGCCACAGAGCAGCTGAGCAGCCAGATCTAGGACACAGAAGAAGGGAAGCTAATGAGAGGCAGGGCTTGATCTGCAGCACAGGTAGAACATGGAATCGCTTTTCAAATCTTCCAGCCAACTTCTACTGGGAGATTTACTTATGAGTCCTCAATCAAATCTTTGATGAGTTATCCAGAGTTTCCTCAGAGTTATCCTCTTTCTCCTGTACAGAGAAAGTAGAGTTCAGAGCTGCTGAGTGGTTCTTTTTGATTGAGCCAAAACCAGAGAAACCCATCATGGCTGCCATTTCATCATTCTCTTCAAAGGCCAAATCGTCCTCTGCCCGCCTCTTCTCTCTCAGCTTCTTCTTGTAGGCTTTGGCCTTCTCCTCCTCCTCACAGAGGTCCTTCGTCTTCTCATCAAAGTCATACTCCTTCTGCTTCTCCTCCATCTTCTTGTTCTCCTGAAAGTGTTTCTTCAACTGGTCCAGCATGGAATGCTCCACCCACATGGACATACCGAGGTTCCTCTGGTGTTTTTTGCCATTGATGTGATCCAAGAAGATAATGTAATCTTTCACCACACAGTCACATATGTTACAGTAATACTCTCCCATCTCTGACTGAGGGGTAGTTTTGGTGATGACAGTGGTTTTCCCCAACTTGGATTCCAGGTTCACTTTGTAGTCTTGGTGCTGCAGAAGTTCCCTTTTGGCAGGCTGAGCTGGTTTGCCATCTTTCTTTTCTCTCTCTTCTGTGAGCTGCTTCTCTGCAAGTTCCTCGTATTCATCTTTGTCCCACTTCTGGCAGAAGTCCAGGTTCTTGGTCTCACTGCCTGATGCCATGGTGAGCTGAGAGCAGAATTAGGGTAGGACCTGACACCCTGTTGGTCAGGGTGGTGGTGGCAGTCCAAGTACGTGGTGGCTGCAATCCTCTTGGAGTGATAGATGTGGTTCTTCTGAAGCAGAGATCCTGTAGAAGGCTCTGGTCTTCCTCTGAAGGTCCAGTGATGGTTATGTAGCTCTTGTCCTCTGGGAATGCAGTAGGTAAGGGCTGACTGTAGTGTTCTAAAGCTCAGATTATATCTGTGTAGGAATGCTTGGCTCCTCCTGCTGGGCGGAGCATCTCACAATGGGATAATGTGTTTTATCAGTGAAGCAGTGAGGCTTGATGGCCCATTAGCAGAGTATATCCCCCCTGGATGGAGTTATCAGGGATGAGTCATGGAAGAGACAATACTGCCCCACTTGGTTTTAATAGATGGTGATAGAATACATACTTTTGGTTACATCTTACATTGTAACCTAAGACACTGAATCACTAACATTTTTCCAGTTTGCACACCAAGATGAGACACTGTTTTAACAAATAACATGGCTTCAGAGAGTCCCAGTTATCTATCAAACATGTCTAAACTTAAGCAGACTTGCTTGTATAGGATTTTTTTTGTCTTTGACAAGCCTGATTTTTAGAGAGATTCAGGACTTAAACACTTAATAGATGTTACGTTTATAGAATAGTGCATTGAAATTCAGCTGTGGGTAAGAGCCTATCCTTAAGAGATGTCTACTGGAATACTTCTATTTTGTCTTTTTTTAAATTGAAATTGGTAATAGCTTTAAACTGTGATAGGACAGAAAGTAGACATTTGTCAAAACCCTGGCATCTTTCTCTGTTTTGTTGATTTGCGGTTTTCTTTTTGCCATTGACCATAATTCTTGTGATTTGTTGTCAGGAGTCGCATCGGAGGTGTAAAATTGTATCGTATTGTGAGATTTGCACAGGGTGGCTAAAGATGCTCATCCTGCAGGACTGTACAGGAGAGGCATGTTCAGCCCCATGTTCTATAGGGATCTTTTGGCACTTGGAGACCAGTTTCTGCAGTTCTGGTTGTTGGGATGTGCAGCAGTTGGCAGACAGCATCCCTGCGGTCCTAGACTGAGCAGCAGAGTCCCCACAACCCTGGATTTTCCAAACTGCTTTGAAGTCAAACCTGTTCATAGAGTGTATTTATTCCTTTCAGTACGTTTGAATGTGCAATAAACCAGTCAGATAGGAAAAATGCAAAATGGATTATTGCCCAAAAGCTTTGCATGCAGTCTCATGTGGATTTTTCACTAAAAAAGTGTAAAAAACCCCAAAACTCAAACCCAGATACTAAAGCCCACCCCTGATAAAAATCCTGTCACACCTGCAGCACAACTGTCTCAGTACAAACCAAGCAAGGTGAAGGGAAAGGCCCCTGATTTGGAGATCTATAGGTCAAGTAGCTTTATGTCAACAACCCAGTTGACATAAGATAGTTCCTAATGTCTTTGCTAGGTCAGTGTTTTATTGAATGCACAAAATAAGAATAGGCAAGGATTGTTGTTTCGAAAAGTCCGTCTGTTTTTTGCTGTATTTAAAAGCCCTTGTCAAGGTACCTCCATGCTGACAGTAATGAGAATAGGGCACTGTCTTCTAAATTATTTCAGTTCTCTTTTCAACAGCTTCACCACCTCTCCTGTCGTTTCGTCTTTGCAATTTTGTGCCACTTCAGTGATGACAAAGACCTTTTTTGTCTTGTTCTGTACATGCATTTGAGGCAGGCCTTAAAAGCTGGTTGGGTGGATGGAGGAACAGCAAGAAGCGAGGAAGAACAGCTTTGGAGCCATGGCCTGTTCTTCCTGTGCCCATTTCCAAGGCCAGAGGAGGATAAATGCCGACAGGAGTTAGCATGGCTTGAGCCAGTGGCTCTCAGAGGTCTGGGATAACCTCAGCTATCTGAATTTGTGTGTCCATTCTCACTCGGTCTGCCAGCACTTGAACTTGGTTGTTACTTCTCAAACTTGCCCAAAGAATACCATCGACTCCCGTGTTCATTCTGTCATTCCATGTTCCACCTTGTGCGCAGATACTCTTGGATCTGACCCGAAGGAAATACAAGGTACAGCGTGTCTGTCGTTCCTGTCCCACGGCAAACCCCGCAGCTGCTCCATCAGCAGTGCCCTGGCACTGCTCCTCAGCCTCTACTCTACACTCAGGGATGTAGGAAACCACCACTCTGCTCGTGTGTTCCAGCGGGAGGAAACGAGCCTGTTGGATGGGTGTGAGTGTTCACTTGGGCATTACGTTAGACAAGACCCTGCTCCAAAAAAAGGCTGCTCCAAGCTTCAGACGGTGCGATCGGCGCTCGCTCAGCAGTTTGTCCTCAGTTCAAGTCGAGGTGGTTGTAAAAATCCAACAGATTTTGTAAATTACTGATCCAGCCACCAGGCCCTCTGGAGCCAGTGCCCGGGTTCAGGGCTGTGTGGCACAGCAAATTCCCAGAAACACAGTATGGATCTGGTTTTAATCTGTTAAATTTTTTTTTGTTTGTTTGTTGTTGTTGTTGTTCCTCAACCACTTTATAATGTATTTTTTTAATTTATTATTTTGTAATGTCATGTTTAAGTATTGCTGCTATCCTTGTTATTCTTCCCACTGTTTTTATTGCAGATTTATTTTGTGGAAGTTGTACACTAATGTTTCATTTTATGTCTAAATCAAAGTATTTAAAGAAATACTAGTTCTATTTAATGTGGTTATGGAACCAGCTGGAATAAACAGTGATTGTATAGTAGGCTGGACCCAGGAGGTCATGTTCATTTTTGTTACATATGCAATAAACTCACAACTTTAAACTCTTGGTAGCCACTGTTTAGTTTGTTAAAATATTTGTAGGAATCAGAGAAAAAGAGTGGACAAAGTATCAAAATGCAACTGATTTAACAGATCTATATGGACTGCCCAGATGAAAGTCCTCCTCTGCAGGGAAAACACCTGTTTCATTAATTCTCCTTAACCTTTTTCCCTCCTTACCTCATTATTTGTCCACAGTTTGCAGAAAGAAATTATAATCTCCCCCTTAATGAAAGCTGGAGAAAGATTCACTAATGTTGATGAATCCTTGCTTTCCTGTTTATTTTTTTCCTAATTACTGCTGGTTTGCAGGTGGAGAAGGAGCAAGTCTGAGCGTGGTGCTCAGTGTTGGTGTGTGCTGCAGCAGTGCCTTCCCTCACTGATGCTGAAAGCTGGACTTTCTTCTGGCCATAATTTGGTTTAGTAAATAAAAAAGGAGAGGGAGCACAAATAAAATGCTTTTTATTCTTTGAGTAATTTCACAATGTGAACAAATGACCAGGGAGCTGCTGTAGCCCCACCTCCTGTCAGCCAGCAGCAGGGACTGAACAATTTCATTACCTGGAGCACGAAATCATGTCAGTCCTTCAGTGCTGTGTCAAACACGGGCACTGCTGTTCTCTTTAATAATTACTTTTTGTGAAGTTTTCCTGATTTCTGCTTTCCTTTTGGTGCTCAGAGAGCTCAGGAGGATTCCTGCAGCCTGATCCAGTGGGTGGGCTGTTCTGTAGAGGAGCAGCTCCAGGACTTCTCTACGACATGAACCTCGAAAAAGCAATTAAAATTTCCCCATTTCTCTTGGGAAATCTCGCGGAGCTCAATGAATCGGCTGTCTCCTTTTCTGGCAGCTTGGCAAGTCACTTCAATCCCTCAACTTCAATTTCCTACTCTTCCTGCAGGACGCCCCCAGCTACAAACGCGGTGTCCTGGGCCGTTCCCCGTCACTCGCTTGACCTCCACGAGCACCCAGAGCGGAAGGGGACAGGGTGGGGGTCCCGAGCAGGGGTCCCGGACTCTTCCCCATTACTGCGCTCCCCAAAAATTCAGACCCCGCCCCGCACGCACGTGCAACCCTGGCCACGCCCCCTCCCCACGGGAACACCGCCTGCCCGGCAGGGGGCGTGGCGCGGCGCTGCCCGACCGCCCCCTCTCTCTATGGTAGGTTCACCGGGCC
>VWZU01001013.1:1132297-1150011 GCA_013397095.1 Sterrhoptilus dennistouni
TCAGGGCTCGGTGTCCGTTTCGTCCGTTCCTCTTCGCTCGCGTCCCTTCAGGGCCGGTCCTTCCCCTCTCTTCCCGTCAGGGACTGGTCGCTCCCCCCCAGCGCTTCCCTTCAGGGACGGGTCCCCCGCACCGTCCTCCCCGTAACGTCCTCCGGTACCTCTGCGCTTTCATTTGGGGCCGAGTCCTTCCTCCTGGCTTTCTCTCAGGATCGGGGACACCCCCTCCCCCCCAGCTCCCCTCAGGACTGGGTCCTTTCCCTTCGCCCTCTATCCCCTCAGGCCCGGTTCCTTTTTCTCCTTCCCGGGGCCAGGGGGTCCCTTCACCTTCGTGCTCCGCCCCTGTGTCCCCCCGCAGCCCCGGAGGACACCCGGGGACAGGCGCTGCTCACGGCTGTCCCGGGTACCCCGGCCCGGGTGTCGGGGATAACCTCTCGTGGGGACAGGAGGGTAAAAGATTGTTCTCTTCTGACCCCTGCTCAGTGTGGGAGCTCTCGGTGCCGTTGGGACATCTCGACATTTCAGGCATCTGCTGTGGGAGCCGCTGCAGGAAAGAAACCCCAAAGACAGCTGTCCTCGGAGCTGAGGGATCAGTGTAAGAGATACTCCTCTTCCTCCTCTTCTTTCCCTTGTGTGTTGATCCAAGTGCCGGCCTGGCGTGGTGGACAGAGCACAGCCTGGGAGCGTTAATGTTCGCTGCGTTTATGTAATGAGGTTTTCTGCCCCTGGAGCTGACCTTGTTCCCCCAGGTGGCTGGAAGCAGGTCGGGACCCCACCAAAGTGTTCTGCGGCTGAAGAGGTGTGGGGAACTCCAGCGTGTGTGTGAAGAGAGGAGTGTGAGCTCGCCCGGGGCACTGCTTTGGGATGGGCAAAATGTAGATTGGCTTAAGGAGTCATCCCATGGATCCCCAGCTTTGCAGCTGTGCTGGCTGCAACCCTGAGTGGAGAACAGCTGCTTGCACCTGCCAGCCCGGCCCGGGAGGTTTTTTCTTTCATCTCATATGTGCTTTAGGAGCTGAAGTGTTGGCTTTGAGTGTCCTCCAATACCTTACTTTGGAGTCTTTTTGACAGATGCTTAGAACACTTTTCATACAAATAAGTTTAGTAGTTGATACTTCTGTTCAGTCTCTTACAGTTTGGTCACTGTCCTGAGGCTTCTGATGCTTTGAAAGAGATAAGCTGATGTGGCGGCTGTGCACTTTTATTTCTATAATCCAGGCATGATGCTGAGAGAGTAAAGCTTGATGTCCATGTGCTTTTCAGAGCAATCCCTCTTGTGTTTCTTTCCCTGTGGAACAGCTCGCTCTTGCTTTGCTTCAGGCAGCAGTTCTGGGGGGAATCTCTCAGTGCCTTGGTGCCTGAGAGACACAACCAGTCCTGGTCCTAAGACCTACGGGCAGATCTCTGTTTCTCTATTCTGTCTCTGTGGAGTTTGATTCTTCTTTCTTAACAATCTCTGCTCTCCCACCTGATGCACTTTGGGGCTGTTGCAGGTTTCAAGTGGTAGCAGTGGAGGGAAAGGCAGGTGTCCCCAGTCAGGCATTCCGACTGGCCTTTGCATGCTCAGCTAACATGGTCTCTCCTGCTTTCAGAGAGGATGGCATGAGGGTTTTTCCTCCAGCAACCTGTTTGGAAGGTGAGGCAGGAAATCTGAGACCCAAATCTTGATCAGGTTCTGGTACATCCCTGAGCAGGTACAGGGCCATAGGAATGTGCAGCTCAAACCGTGTGGTAGATCCCATTTTGTTTAGGACTGGTAGGATTCCAGGGATAGCTTTTAATTCCAGAACTGTGGGATTTACAGCTTCAATATGTGCTTTTAGTTTCTAGGATGAATGCTGTGCAAAAATTCCACTGCCTTACATCAGACCTTCTGCAATTGTAAACATGTTAATAAATTTCGTGTGCTGGGTGTCTTCATGGTGTGACTGGATGTTAATAAACAATCATCCTGACAGGAATTTGTGCCTGGAACACCAAGACTTGGGAAGGGACTCAGACAGCTTTCCTGAAGATCTGTAGACATTCAGCCTGCTTGGAGATGCTGCATTGTGGTAACAGGCTTTCTTCCATCTCTTTTTCTTGCTTCCTAGGATGTTTTCCTGCTGGTTGGCCTGGCTGCAGGCAGTCAGGGCAGGACCAGCAGTTCCTAGAAGAACACTTGGGGCAGGTGTTACTGGTGATAAGGTACAGTTTGGATTCCAACAGGGTGCTGGCAGCCCGTTCCTGGGCTGGAGTTTCAGGAGGTGCCTCGGAAGGTCAGATTCTGGGGTAGACCAGTGCTTTGTCTGCCTGAGAACGCAGTGGGCGTTCCTGCCACTGGCGAAGCTTGTGCTTTGAAATTGGACACAAATCCCTGAAAAGTACTGCGGCAAGAATAGGTGGGGCAAACACACAATTCCGGCGGCTCCGGCGCAGCTGGAGAGAGACAGGAAGCGTATCCCAGGGGCCAGGAGCTGATTAGCAACCTGAAGTAGCACAAACCCAAGTGCAAGCGATGTGGAGCCCTTTGGGTGTTGTTTAGTGCCTGCAGGAAGAAGCTCCCATTCATTAATTTGGAATGGGTGTCTTATTTTTATTTATATCTTTCTAAAGCCATTGTGAGTGGTTTACTGTGTCTGTGTGCTGGCTGTTGGGGCTTGCCACTGGCTGCATTCTTTCTGCAACAGTCAGAACTGCACAATTAATTCCTCTCACTGGAAGTTTTGGAATTTTTTTTTGGTTTTTTGCAGATGGATTTGATCTGGAGATATTTTAAGACTCCCTTTAAATTATTGAATTTGGACATCATTGTAACTATTTAAAGACGAGGCATTAATATTCTCCAAGGCCTGTGTGTGCACTGAAGTGATGGTGGGGTTTCAAGCTGCTCCATGTAACTGGGATTACTCTCAGTAGGACCAATCCCAGTGGGATAGGTGCCTTTTTAAATACAGCAGAAGGTGTGAAACACTTGGCTGCCTGGGGACAGCAGCTATCTCCTAGCAGCAGCCCAGGAGATAAGGTCATTTGTGCACAGGCTGGGAGTTCCTGTGTTTGAAAAGGAGCAGAAGAACAGGCTGGTCAACATTACTCCGTTTTGTTTTTAGGCAGGTTACTGGAAGTGGGAAATCGGGGAGGGGTAGGCAGAGAAAACAGGAAAAAGAGGGGGGAAAAAGCCACTTAGCAGTGTCCTAGTGGCTTGAATAAGTTATCCTTGCCAAAGCACCAAGATGAGAGATAATGAGTGTCTCACGGAGCTGGGATAATCTCGTTCTCAGCAGCCGTCATGTCACTTTTGTAGAATTTCAGGTTTATTTTGGACTATTTCAAGAGTGATGTTTTTCCTCTGGGTCGGTGCTTAAGGGCTTGCAGTGGTTTCAGATTCATAACAATCCTTCAGAAAGCTTAATTCCTGATGGTGGGACATGATATTCCTTCTGAATGACACCTCTCTTCTAATTACCAACCCTGCTGTGGTTCCCTCCCTGCGTTCATGAGGGGAACTGTCAGTGCCTGATTAAGTGGGAAAAGCATTGGGCTTTAGGGAAAGATTTCACTGTGGGGCAGCTGCTACCCCGAGCCACGATGCTCCTGACCCAGGTCAGTGGGAATTTAAATTAAATGTGTGGCTTCCCCTCTGGCTTTAGGGGGCCCCACTCCTGTGCTGCTGCTGGTGTGCCCAGCTGCTCCCAGGGCGAGCTTTGGAGGCTGTGGTTGCCCCTCATAACAAGAAGTGAAGTTGATGAGCTGAAATAAAACTGGGAGTGTTTGTGGGTGTCAGGATGACCTGAAATGTTTTCATTTGGCCTGGAGACTAAGCGTAATGTTGCTCACCCCTCAGCCTGCTCTCCCCTGCAAGGAGGCCAAGCAACTGTGTGCATTATTCAGAGACACATTTGGATGGGATTTGTGGAGGCATCACGTGATACTGCTCTGCAGTACGAGGTGCTCAGGATCTGCTCTACCTGGAATCTCTTTTTGGGTGAATGTAAGAATGAAAAATGGCCTCAAATAATGTTTTGTCCAAAGCACTCCTTGCACAAGGCTCCTGTACTGCTTTATCCAGCCTGACGTGCTCTTACCAAGCTGTGGGCACTGCTCCTGTTATTCCTTGGAGGAAAGCAGGCAGGGGCTGGCTTTTTGCAGCCCTTGCAAAACCAGAGTGAGGAAGGGATTTACACTTCTACCTCCAAATCCCATCCCAAAGACATGCATTTTCGTGTGATGGAGGAGGAAGGAAAACCTCTCCCTGATGTTCTTGCAGATCATTTTTGCTTGAAGGCCAGTCTTGGAAGGAGCACTGGCCCATGTACCCCTAGGCAGGTACAAGCTCTGTTGGGCAAACACATTTCAGGGGGTTGGCGGAGGGAAGGGACAGCAGTGCTGAGAGCTGCCTGCAGCACAGCCACGATGCTGCTGAGGACTTTCCTCCTCTCCCTGCTCTGCTGTCGTGTGCTGAAATGCAATTTGAGGGAGATGACAGCAGCAGCATAATGGGGAAGCAGGAAAAGCAGCTCTTTTCTCCTTTCAGGAAACCAGCGGGGTAGGGCCTTTAATGCCTCCCCTGCTGCTGGGATTTTCAGCTAGGGATGAGCAAGACCTGGGAGCAGTAACTTGGCTAATGTAAATAGTTCTCTGTAGATTGTTACAGCAGAATCCTTTCATAGTGGAGCAGGATTCATTGTGTATCAACTGGGAGGTGCCCTTGGATCTGCCAGGACTAGCACAGACCAGCTCACAAGGGCTGGGAGGCACCTCTGCCTTGGACACAGTGTCTGGAGGGTGCTCCTCAGCTCAATGTGTTTATTTAGCAGTTTGTGGCTGTTTTTACTGACTTTCCAGCCCAGGTGGTTAAATAATCTGTCTGATATTGCACCACCCAGGAAGAGAATTTCTGTTCTGCTGTGAGGACTCACCTGGTATTGGACACGAGTGTGTTGACCAAGGGTGGGCACAGGATTCACTGCCTGAAAAAGTCTGTCCTTAGCAGCTGCTCTGAGTGCAGCCTGTGAAACCTCCTGGCTGTGGTCTGTGGTGGTTTTTGTAGTCCAGTGTCTATGAAATGTTTGTTTGCCTTGGGATCAGTGGGTACTGTACAGTCTCATTAATCTACAGGACTGTGGAACTGGAGAATTAACGTGCAGCTCTTCTTTCCTTGCTTTTAGCTCACAATTCATTCATTTGTGACCTTTAGTAGTCTCAGAAGGGATTCATGCTGTATGTGGAGCATCTCTAAATCCAACCACCATCTAATTTCACTGTTTTCTGTTCTGATATAGTGGTTCTTACCTCAAATGCAGCCTCTTTGCTTTTCTGCTATTTTAACATATTCAAACTCCACAGTGGCCACTGCCATGTGACATGGATGAAGTCAGGCTGGACAACTGTCATGAGTCTGGAAGGCTGCCCTGGGTTTTCACTGAGAGTTTGCTGGGCTGGAATTGGCCACAAGGCTACACGTGGCTGTAAACAAAACTAAACCCACTTTTACAGAGGCTGTTGCTGGCTGGCTGGAAAATCTTTTGACAAATGGTCATCTGCAGTGCTGGAGCAGTAAGGAGGTAGTTGCAGTTCTTCTGTGACAATGCTCCTCCTGCAGCAGTTTTTGGGTGCAAGAGGCAGCTTATTTGTTACTTTTTCCAGCAGAAACTAATGCAGAGCATGGATTTGTTGCTCAGGTGTTGGCACCTGTCTTACAAGGTTTCTGTCAGTATTTTACTCTCAGTAGGTAAGGCCATTTAAGACTTAGCACTGTGAGCTTGCTCTGTTGGCCCAGTCTGGCTCTAAACTGGCTCTTTTATATATTTAAACCCTTAATTGATTGTGTAAAAGCATCTTTCCAAGTGCCTGACCTTGCAGTAGGAGCACATGTAGTTTGAGTGTTAGGGATAGGCTGTGGCTGTATCAGCTTAAGCTACAGTTTAAGATCTTTTCCCCCTTCTTGCAGTTTATTTTACCACCTTAATTCTGTTCTCCCAATTCCACCATGCTGGAAAATGTGGAGGGTATCTTATCTAAATCCTACAAAAACGTTTTCCAGGGCATTTCCTTTCAAAGCTGTAAGAAATGCTGGAGGAGCTCAGTGTGAGAGGAGACAAGCTGTGGTATGGGAACATGACTATCCTGAACAGGTATTGAAGTGAAACCCTTCTGAACATGAAGCCACAGCTTCTGGCCACTGACCTTTGGGATTGTGGCAAGTGCAGATGCTTAATGTGGCCCTAAAAAAGGCCGTGGCTGTTGTATCCAGAATACGTGACTTGTGAAGTCATTCTTTTTGGAAGTCCCTCACTCTGGGATGTTTGACACCTGGAAGGGTTGGTGGCAGGCTTTTAAGTCCATAATTCTGAAAGTGCTGTGCAGATTGACAGAGACCCTTTTTTTTGCCAAGGTGGGCTGCTGCAGTAAGTCAGGTTTTTTCCCTGTGTGCCACCTCAAGGTCAAGTCTCAGCTTTTGTGTTGTCAGCAGCTTTATGAACAAGGTGGAGTATGCTGTGCTTGAAAGCAAAGTTTTTTGTGATAAGTTCAGGTCACATTTAAAATAAAAATACAAAAATACCCCCTTTCCTTCCACATTTATTTTTTTTCTGGTGGGACATTGTAACTTTTTCTGGAACACAGATTCCCAAGTGCAGCTTAGGTGGTTTTCTGAGTTGGTCTGATGGACAGCTGCTCAACATCCAGGATGCCATCAGAGCCTATCAGTTCCTTGTCAGTTTCAAGTCCTCTGGCTGCCACTGGAACTAAATGTGTCTGTGCTTTCCACTCCTCTTGGTTTTGGTCTACTTATCCCTCAGGTGCTGCTTTGCACAGCAGCTTGTTGGTTGTGTGCAGGCTCTCAGTGCCCCTGCAAGCAGGGCTGTGAGCTGAGCAGGCTGCTGGTTGCTCATCAGTGTGAATGTCAGTGCCACTGCCTGTCCCAGCAATCTTAAATCCCTTCTTTCTGTTTCCTCTCCAGTGAAAACAGTGCTAAGATAGGAACCTGAATGCTCCTGAAGACGTTCATCCAACTTGTTAAATAACTACTTTAAAGGTTGCACTTGGATTTCTTTGTTCTGTTAAGCTCTTTAAAGTGGCATTCAGGATCCGTTAAAAAAAGAAAAGAAAAAAGGTAGGGAAACTACTGAGGATTTGGAGAGGAAATGCTCTGTCCTTTCTCCTGGAGGGATCTATGAAGTGCAAGTAACAGAGGAGCACTCTGCTATGTATCCTGGGGCTCACAGGGCAGTTCTCCTGCTCTTTTCCATGTGGCTGCTGGGTTTATGGAAAAGAGAAGGCAGCTGCAATTAATGCTGTGTGGAGCTGTAGCAGGTGTGTGCAGCACCTGGGGGTTTGTGGAGTCCAGCTCTTTAAACCCACTGGTGTCTGAATCTTGATGCTGATCAAAGCCGCCCCTGCCCTTTCCCTGGGAGGGAAAGGACATGTTAGTTCAGGGAAAGGAAACTGGAAATAAAACTCGCTCTGAAAGCAACAGAGCTGCAAACCACGTGGTTTCACATGCTCTTCCATTGATCCCCACCCTTATAGCACAACATCAGAACAAATCAGTTCTTCTAAATGATGGTTTGGGAGATAGAGCAGAGCAGGGCTGGGTTTGTATGTAGGTCTGTAGCCAAGCGTTGAGCTGCTGGTGTCTGAATTGTTGCATCAACATGAAATGCCAAGTTGGCACCTGTGTTTGTGATGTGGGAGGGAGGTTTTGGATTTAGGGGATTACGCTGGATAATCTTGCACATGCCAGAAGTCTGAGGCAGGCAGAGTACTGCCCTTTACAGGAACTAACTCCAGGAACACCTCTTCCTCCCTCAAAACCTTGGTTTTTTTTTTACTTCACTCTTAAAATGAGCTGCTCAAGGTAATGGCATGAACTCTCCTTTCCAACTAGAGTTTGTAGATTTAACTTTTTTTTTTTTTTTCCAGGACTCAGTTGGATGGGGAGGAGGGGGAATGGCAGATCCAAACGTTTCCACCTCTTGTGCGGAGAGTGGTTTTTTGCCTGCATCAAAACGAGGAGTCTTGTGCTGGTCAGGGATGGGATGATGTGGAGCCCTGATATTTGGCAGAGGGACTGATGGGGGTCGTGGGAAGGCACTGGAGTATCAGAAGTTGACTTTGATGCCAGTCACCAGAGAGTAGCTTAAAGGAATGGGAAACTTTCATTTGAGTTGCCCAATTTTGGAAGATGAATGCAGCTGTTTCAAAACAGTCTTACATTTTAGACAGTAGCTCACAGAGCAGATATTTTGCTAGGGAAATGCAAATATTTTGCATGTTTGGGAAGGAAAACTGGTGCCAATGTATGTGGCCAGCTGTTAGGTGAATTAAGTAGAACTGGGTACATTTCTTTCCTCTTGTACTTTGTGTTTCAGAAAAAAATGTTGATTGGGTGATGATGATTGACAGAGAGACGTGGACTTGGTAGGTTGCATGCATGGAGCTTTTTTTATTGATACACCTAGCTGAGTTTATATACCTTTCCATTATATAACAAGTAATAATGCCAAGTACATTGCTTAATACATGCCCTGTACTAACTAACACAGGTATGTGCTGTCTTATCTCAGTTCTGCGTGCTAAGCACGTATCATACCGAGCACATCGCTGTCTCTTATATTCCTTTCTCAAACTTAGGCTTTTGGTTGCCAAGGCTCGTGGCCTACCAATGCTAACATATCCATTTCTGTCATGAGTTGAGCAGTGCTCCCAGCACGGCTCTCTAGCTGTATCCCCACAATTGGGTGCTTCAAACAATTATGATTAATAATTATGGTACTGTGACCTTGATGAAATGAATTGCAAGTAAGGTTGATGAGAAGTCTTGTGATGTACAGACAGCCAAGATGTTTCCTGTAAGTCCTGAGCAGACTTAAAAAAATGGGGAAAAAAAATCTAGTTGGGGATTTGAAGCCAAGTAATCCCTAAATACCTGCTCTCTTTATTGCTCCTGAGTAAGCAATTTTCATTAGCCTGGAGCAGTGACGGGGGATGTAGCCTGTCCTGTGTTAATCTGATGCCTCTCTTTTTGGAGCATCTCCTGATGTGCCCTTGGTCACACTCCTGACTCTGCAGTTACCAGTGGTGAGCCTGGGAGGAAAGGGCATCACTCCCTGCAGTGCTTTTCTCCTTGGGTAAGAGAGGGTGAGGAACAGGGAACTTCTGGGAGGTAACTGGAAGCTGTGATTCATTCTTCTTTTCCATCTTCATTCATGACCTGCCCTGGAGCTGCTGGAGCCAGTTGCAGGCTGGTGTGGTTTTGGAAATAGTGGCTGCTCTGCTGGGATACTTTCTGAACTGTGTGTGTTGGGTGTCTTGTGTCTCAGGGGAGGTGAACATTCAGGTTGGATTTACTTGCCACAAAACATTTCTTGTGTTATATTGTCTTATGTTTTGGTATGGTGAAACCAGTTCTGTGGCTTTCTGCCCTAGGAATGTTACCTGGCTCTTTTAATTGTTAATTTCAGTTGTTGTTCCTTGATTTTTCTCACATCTGAGGAATCCTCTTTTACCCTTCTCAGAGAGTGTATGTGATTAAAATCGTGTGGTAAACCAAGCCAGTCACTAATGTGGGGAACACTTTGGGAATACTTTATAACTCACCAGCCAGTTCTGTTATTAAATGATTTTCAGGTTTGTTGCTTCTCTTCAGCACATCCTACAGGTCCAAAATTAGTGGCAGAGCTGTGTGGCTGCTCTTGTCATAAGTCTGCCCCTGGTCTGTGCTCCTGAGAGGAGCTTTTGGCCAATACCTGTAGCAGATTGTGCTGCTGGAAACCAGGTGGTGTTTCCTATGAGCCACTGCCCACACACTCCTGCCTTCGGAGGCCTGGATAAGGCTTTTGGGCTGGAATCAATGCTTTTTCCACTTTTCCCAGGCTTGGAACTGAGTAAACCTGCTGGCAGGAGCCCTGCTGCAGCCCCACGTGTTGACCTCTGGCTCTGTCCCTTTGCAGGGTGTGAGGTAGTGGCAGTAGCTGCCTTGTGCATAGCAAATAGGATTTGTTTGTGCCCAGCAGTCATTGTGGGCTTATGATCAGGGGATTTCTAGTTTTCAGTTGGGATGATGCTGCTTAACACTATCAACCACTGTTAAACTCCCCCTGCTTTTGCTCAGGGCCTGTTACAAGGAGCAGCCCCCAGCAAATCGTGAACCTTTGAAATGTTTCAGTGAAATGCCTGACAGTAAGTCAGGCTGGTATATTTCCCTTCTGTTGTGCTTTTTTTATTTTTTTTTTAAAGACTGAATTTTTAGCTTTTCATTTTGGTGGTTGTCACAAGCCCTGCATTATTTAAGTAGCTTGTTTTAGCAGCTTGAAATGAGCCAGAAATTCACCTTGCTCGCAGGCTACCAGCAGACACGTTTGCTGCCTGCAGGCACAAAGTAGGAGCTGATGCTCTTCTGTCAGTGTAGGTGAGCAACAGGGGTGTTCTGTGTGGGGGAGAGGCTAAAACACAGTGATTTGATGTTGCTGACATCTCTTTCAAGTTGCTCTTTTTTTTTGCCTCCCCCCTGTTCGTTTGGGATCTCAGTTCCTGCCTCCCCTGCTTTCTGTCTAGTCCTGTTGCCTTGAGCTGGAGCCAGACAAGCACTTTTGAGTCTAGTCCCATCTTGGGTATGTGGGAGTTCAAGATTTCAAATGCTGTAAGTGGGGGGAAAAAATACATTACAGTGTGTTGAGAAGGGAGGGTCTCCCCTTGAGTGTCAGTTTAAATTCCAGCACCATCTGAAGATGCTCATCACAGCACAAATGTGGGGTGGAGGGAGCAGATTTGAGTTCTGCTCCAGTTACTGCAGTCCAGAAACGCCTTCAAATATCAGGAGATTAAATATATGCACAGCACCGATGGTGGCTATTTTTAGGTTAAACTAAAAATATGTCATGTGGTGTTTAAAAGGATTTTGAATGGGTTTTGGAAATCCTTGTGTAAGCATTCTGTGTGCTCCTGAGACCTGCTTCACCCCGTAGCAGCTGATCCCTTACTTCATAGTCGTGGTTGGAAGCAGTGGTTTTGTGGATGATTTTTTGCATGTTTGAGGAGCTTGTCCAGGAAGTTCCTGTGACCTCAGCTGTCAGTCTGAGGTCTTGTCAGTTCAGAGAACTGTTAAACCCAAGTCCCTGGTGGGCTCTGGTTTTCCCAGTAGCTCTTCTGTTAATGTGTTCTTCTCCTCTCAATTGGCTGTAGGAAAACCATAATGAGGAGGACTTTACTGTCTGCACAGTGAAACAACTTGGGTGTGCTGTGTCAGAGGGGGTGGGACACTGCCCAGGCTCCCCAGGGCATGGGCACAGCCCCAAGGCTCCCAGAGCTTCAAGAGCATTTCCACAATGCTCTCAGGCACAGGGTGGGGTTATTGGGATGTCCTGTGCAGGGCCAGGAGCTGGACTCTGACCCTTCCACTCAGGATGTTCTGTGACTGAGTTACATATACATGGAGTAACACAGAGGTGAAATTGGCTGGGACTGCATCTTCAGCATGGTGGGTTCAGTGCATAGTCAGTGGGGGTCTTAAAAAGTCGTGATGAGAATTTTGTGTCACCTGGATACTGCTAGAGGGATTCAAGTCCCAAATCCAGTCTGATGTGCTGTGGTGCAGGTGGGAGCCTTTTAAGAAAAGAAGAAAAACTAAAAAGCTTGGAAAGTGTTTATCTGATTGAGTTGCTGTTAAAACAGCTCTAGTTTCCTGTCCTTGACTTTATTGCAGAAAAGCTGATGGGCATGCTAAAGCCTGCTTATAGGTAGCTTTATTCTTTGCCTAAAAATAGGGACTGAAATCACTGAGGTAGTGTGGAAGAGCTTCTTTCCATCTGTCTTCCTTGCTTTTTTATTATTGTTTATGTAGGGCAGGACCCCAGCGTGGCTTTGATCTTGTTACTTCACATTCTTGGTGGCCTGGTGCTATAAACATGAATAAACTTCTTATTCATGCCACTAGATGGAACTGGCCCATGCTTATGGATATTTGTTTAAACTTCAGCTCTGTATTGAGTATTGACAAAATGAATTGCTAGCTCTTGGTGGAAGCTTGGCTTTTACCCTCAAAGCAGGGCTTTATTAAGCTGCTTGGGGTTTTATTCAGTCTGTTTTGAAGTAGGAAGAATTGCCAGTTCTTTCCAGCCTTGGCTTTTTTTGTTGTTGCTTTGACTGTGTATTAGAGTTTATGTCATTTATTATATTCCTGCTTTTAAACCACCGAGTCTTTCAGTGATAGATGCACACTTTCTTTTATGGAAGTGCAGATAGGTTTTTTTTATCCCAAATTTAATTTCAGATTATTTCCTGTACCTCTTGCTTGCTGCTGCTGAAGATTGAAGTGTGCAAGTTCCTCTCTACAGAACCAGAGTGGCCTGCAGAAAATAAATACAACCTTAGTCTTGTGGCTTATGCATATACTATTTTTTCTTTTTTTTTTTTTTTTTTTTTGGTGGCTGTACTGAGCATTTTCAGTGTCACCCCACCGTGAATGAACCAGCCCTGCTAACGCACTGTGAGTCCCTGCAGGGGAGAAATATCCAACCACTCAGCTCTGCTTGGAGCAGATCTGAGCAGACACCTGTCCAGCCCCTGTCTGCACCACTTGATGCTGCAAGGGCCGATTTGTGGCTATCACAAATGTCCTTGTTCCTCCCCAGCCAGTCTCAGAGTGATCCTTTGCTGCGTTTGCTTGGCGACCTTGGCCACGCTGGGCCTATCCCTGATTCTGTTTCCCCACCTTTTAAATGGCAAGAAGTGAATTGATTTTGTTTGCTAAAGAACTAAGGCAGCTAAGGATGGAAAAGTGCTATGCAGGGCTAGGTGATTGCTATTCACAAGTACCAGGGAAAATACAACTGTAATAATGTGGATGTGACCTTTTAGAAAGGCCAGAGTTTGCACAACAAGTTTGCACTTACAGTGACCCAGCTCCTGAGCTGCAGCACCTGCCTGTGATGGTGGAACTGCACTTTCATGCCATTCTGGAAAATATTGATTTATTTCTTCTTATAAGGCAGAAGATGAAGAATCTAGAGGAAACACCTCCAAAATCTTGCTTTTCAGGTGTTTTCAAAGGACTAGTGTGCCCATAATAATCTCAGAGCTGCTTACTGGAATTAGGATGTGCTACTATGGTATCAGGGCTCAGATACAGAGGTAGTTGCATGTTTGTGGTAATCTTGTTTAAAAGAGGCTTCTTGCTGATCCCTCACCCAATTTCCCACTCAAAATTGGACTATCACCAGATCAGGTGAATGTGGTTGTTTGTAGGCAAGCCTTGAAATCTTTATGCTGGAGGTTCTCTCTGAAAAAGGTTCCCTCAGGCTCTAAGCCCATGCTGCTGGGCTTTTTTAAGTGCTAAATTATACATTTTAATTTTTTTTATTGTATCTTGTGCATCTGAATTCATTTCTTCATTTTACTGTCCTAGCTGCAAATCTTATTCCCTGCAGAGGAAGTTAAGTAGAATTACTGAGGGAGAATTTATGTTGCTCTTGTGTACCAGCAAATAGGATTTTATAGCAGACCCACCATTTTCTCCCAGCTTATGCATCAGTAAATATTTAATAGTACAGATTCCTCTGTGCTGCAATAAGGAGATGAATACTTTCCAATAAAAAAACCTCTTTCCTCCTTCCAGTGATCAAATTGTGCTTGGAGTTCCTGTGTGTGTTCAGCCTGTCTGTGATAGTGGGAATGGAGAGCTATAAGCTGACAGAGCATAAAATGGAAACCTCCTGTTTGCAGTGATTCCTCTGGCCCCCTAATCCTGTTTGGGAGCCTCTGGCCAATTCACTGTGACTCTCTGAGAACAGGTGGGGGTAGCAAAGTTTAGTTCCAAAAAGCCCAGTCCCTGTGAAGGAACCTGATTCCTGTCATGCTCTCCTTTTGGTGTGAGAACAGATGGTGTTTCCTGGAATTTGTACCAAACCCTCGCTGTAAATCAGGGAAATCTTTTCTTTAAAAGAGCAGATGGTGGTAAGGAAATGTTCTCTGGAATGTTCCTGTGCTGTTTCACAGGGCAGGCACAAACCACACACTGACACTGCTCTGCCCAGAGTGCAGCTTCCTTCTGACACACCAATAACGTGGGGGTTGTGGAACTGAGCTTGGAGCATCTTTGGTGGCTCTGAAGTTGTACCTCAGCCTGGCAGCACTCAGGGAATTCAGGCTGGGATGGTGATATCCCTGTTGGCTGTTCCCCTCAGGGCTGTGCGTGACTTCCCTGGCATTAAGTGTGACAGGGATGGTTCTAGTGACATCATCTGTGGGATGTGAGATGCAGGTGGATGTGGGGATGCCCTGGGACAGCTCAGGCAAGGGGATTTTGCCTCTCTCACCAATTGATGGTGGCAGAAACGCCACTGTGTGGGTTGGTGCAATGGATTTTGATTGGAAACAAGAGGAGATCCACATAACTGGGAGGGTTTGACTCCTACTTGGATGGAACTGCATCTCTCCTCCTTTTCTGTGATTGCATAGCTCCTCCAGAGAGACTTCTCAGGCCTAATTGCACTCTTCAGTCATCTGTCTTAACTCTTGGAACACAAGACAACAAATATATCTCCTTTCAGGTCGTGAGAGGGGGGTACAGAAAAATACTCATGTGGAGAGACTGCTGGGAGAGCCAGGAGAACCCATAGCAGCTAAATCTTGGGAAATCCCCCTTAGGGTGAATCTGAGTTTGCCTGACTCCCCCGTGGTTTTATTTTATCTTCCAGTTCCTCATGTGAGCCTGACTGCCATGCTGGGGCATTGACACTCTGGGGTGCAGCTGTTTAAAATGGCAGAGAGAGGTGGGAATGAAGAAGTGATTAACTTGAACAGCTTCAGCAATCACAGAGGGAAAGGTGAGTACTGATTTGTGCCTGTTTCAAAAACACTCTTGTGAAACTCCTCCTAAGCAGCAGGATTCACAGACACTGAACTTTCAGGGAGCTGCTGGAGGTTTGTTCTGTCATATCACACATTACTCTGTTACACTGACTTAGCCACCTACAGAAACTCTTTCATGTTATGTAGGCATGCAAAATATTTGGCTCTTATCTTTCTCATGTTGTACTGCCTCAAGGGAGATTGCTGACTTCTTGGGAGCACTGTGTAGAGGTGTTTCAGCAGACCCAAGGAGGCTCCATCCTTCTGAGAACCCATAGGAGAGAGGCTGACCCTAAATTTGTGCCCTCATAGGGCTGTGTGCACTGGTGGCACCCATTCCTTCAAGAGTGGAATTCAAAATGAGGCTTTCTCTGTATGCCTGAATGGTGATAAATGTGCACTCATGCTAAAAACTAATCCAAAACATGTCATATTTTAGGGAAAGCATAGTTGTATGTTCTCTGTGCAGTACAGAAACTCTCTATTTCTGCTGGAGTATCTCTCCTGTGTTCCAGCAGCTTTGTTGAGTAGCATCTATAGCCCATTCTTGACAAACCTTGAGGCACAAAGTTGTCATCTAATAACAGGATATCTTCTGCACCCACAGCCACAGGCCTTATCTCAGCCCTGCATAAGGTATTCCTGCAAAGTCTCACTCTTTCAGAAGAGGCTGAATTGTACAAGGACCCTTATCTCTCTGCTAGAATGCACTGCACTTTAATAAAAAACCTGCTATATCCCTGAGATATTCAAAGTTCAGGATTTCTCTGCAAAAGTATTCCCTACATGCCTTGTTTGTAATAACTTTTGCAGCAGCTTGACTTTTGCTGGAGTTTGGGGTAGAAGATTCTTTGTGAGTGTCAGTGGCTGTCCCTGCAGTGCTGTTGTGATGAGCTGAGGCTGTGCAGGTGTTTTGCTGGAGGCTGAGGGATGCAGGAGTGGCTGTAACAATGCCTTGCAGAGGAGTTGGTGACCTCTGAATGCTTCTTCCTGCAGTGCAAATGGGAAAATTGCTTTCTCAGATGTTTCAGTGCTACATGTGCCCTGTAATTCCAGTTACCTTGAGCCAACAGCAAACTTTAACTTTACTTACTGTTCTGCAGACTGGATAAACCACAGGGATGAAAGTCTTATCACGATATCGGATTCCTCAGATGAAGATTTGCCTTTGTTGCTGGAAATGCCAGAAAAGCAGCAGGCTGAGGAAGATGATGATGATGATATAGTCATCTTAGCAGAGGTAATTTTTCATTGTTGTAGCTGCTGTGCTGTATTCATGGCCAGTATAGCCAAGTCTTGTGCAAATACCTGATGCATTCCTATGAGTCCTGCCTGGTTATGGCAATCTACTTAGGATGTCTGAAGTCACAGTGGAATGATGGCATTTTGCTGGCTTAATTTAGTCATATTTTGGGCACAGGAAGGGAGAACCAGACTGTGGAACTGCACTGTGTAGTTTTAAGTTCTACTTGATGAAGGTTTTAGCTCCCATAAAGTTGTCTGTCTGAATCCAGCAAGGTGGAGTGCTTTGCAAGAGGACTTGATCTTCCATTGAAGGTGTTTTCAAACCATACCTTGTTTGATTTATATATGTACTTTGTATGCTTTACATTCCTCTGTGCTATTTGCATTCATGTTGGGCTGTTGCAGGCACTGATATTTTTGCAGCATTTCATATCTATCTTATGTTAAGAATATATTCCACTTTCCTGTTAAATTAACCAGAAGCACTGAGAAAATGGGTTGTAAAGCTGACCTTTCTGCATCTTAGTTGAAAACAGCAGCAGAGAACACTCAGGCTCTGTTGGCACACAGCAGTCTGTCTGCCAGAGGCAAGAACAAGGCCAGAGATTAATGTTTGGAGCTTTGTTTCTTGCCTGTTTAAATAAATTGGTGAGAACACAAATATGTCATCAGTTAATTCTTCTTTCCCAGACTATTCTACTGGAAGGGAAGTGGGTACTGAGGTGAGCTTAGGAAATTATTCCATTTTGAAAGTTCTGTGCATCCCCAGTTCTGCCAAAGGTTCTTGTAGTACCTGGGGGCAGGCTGATGACACAGATACATGGGTTACAGTCCTGTGCTTTATTAAGCATCTCGCTGAACAGACTGTTTATTAGTTTCCCATCAGAAGTTTTCTTACATGCAGAAGTATCTGGAGCAAGGATTCTGACATGCAGACAAGAATTCCTACTTTCTCTGTTGGTGTCCTTTCCAGACCCCAAAGCATCAGCAGCCTCTGCGTCCCAATGTCATCAGACCTGCTGCTCCATGGCAGGGTGCAGACACTGTGGGAGAAGGAGGATCTAAAAGTGCTGTGGAGCCTTTGAGCACAGACCCGCAGGATGAGCAGGATTCTGCTCTGCCCAGTGAGGGAGATGGGAATATGGTGGAGAGCAATGCTGGACCAAGCAGGGATGAGAGTGTGGACATTGCCCTGCAGCAGCCTGGACCTTCCGAGCTGAATGGCCCCAGCTCTGAACTTACAGGTAACCAGGAGCCTGGCCCAAGTTTGCTGCCACTGATCAAGAGGAGTCCACAGCCTGCTGATAACATAGAAACCATTGTCCTGGAGAGTGCAGACCTTCCACCTCAACAGGAGGAAAGGTTGGAAGCTCGGGAATGGCAAGGAGAGAACTTGAAACCAGAGCAGAAACTGGAAGGAATAGCTGCTAAAAGTACCACAGAGCAGGAGGAGATCCGGGAGAACAGCCAGCTGGAGCCTCGGCAAGTCCCACCGCTGGAAGATGAGCCACGGGCTGCAGCGAACGGCTGTGCACCTCAGCAAGGGCAGCCGGAGGCAGACCCGGGAGCTCTGAGGGCGTACGGAGAGAAGGCTCCCGGGCCAGCCTTCCCCCGGCCGGAGCCGCCGCAGGACGGGATTCCCG